>JAGDQP010007107.1:7801-24539 GCA_022664845.1 Lepisma saccharinum
TTTTTTTAAGAAATGACCCGTCATTAATTTAATGTTTTCGTTTGTTCAAGAGACGTTTAAAGTTGCAGTGAACCAAGTAATAGGACAGGAGAACCATAGAGCTTTAAGATAGAATCTGAACCATCAGACACCCATGACGTCGCGACGTATTCAAGGTTCGATGTGGCTGGCTTATTCTATGTTTATTGCGTTGGTCATATTCAAATTAATGCGCCGTCGTTCTGACTAGAGACCTCCAGAAGTTCTTGCAGAAAATTAAGAGAGAGACAACCGTCGTAACTAATGCAATGAGCGAAGAAAAGCCTTAATTGTTCATCCGGGCAAAGATGTGACAATTACCAATATTTATTCAAAGGGGAAAGAAGTAGTGCCCAGCGAAGTCTAAGCCATCCTATTAATTTTATTTGTATGTCACTCGCTTAGTAGTACCGTTAGTAATATGTTTTGTAAATTGGTTGGATTGAGAGTTGCGTCCTTCCATTGCTGAGGTACAGCCAACACACGAGTAGTATAAAACAAACCCAACCCGAAAATTAAGAAAAAGCAAGCACCAAAGAACAAATTCAAACAGATAAATTAATAAAATTGTTTCATTAATTCACTAAAGACTATTTTATCACTCCGATAGAAATTTTCATTATCTTGGAACAGGATTACCAGGCGTCCACCTTTTGAAGGACATGTCTTCATTTTTCATTTTGTCCTCCTATCCTCTCCCCTTTTCTAAGTATCTAGAAATGTCCTTCATTCTCTAATGACCAGGTTAAAAAGTTCCGAATTGGACATATTAGTACACCTGTGCTGTGATCTAAATTCTTAGTTTTAATAAAATATTCGTTACCGGAATATCAAGCAAATGGTTCATTATTTGGTAACCACTTTCCATTTTCATTCAATTTTATTATTTGATAGGAAGATACAATTAAAATGTAAAAAATTGTTTAACTTGCCCTGCAAAAACTGAACTTTGAAACTAAGAAATTATGTTCGTCAATGTTTCTTTATCGGATTTTTAATGAAAGGTAGCCATAGTTGTCTAGCAATCTTAGTATATAGTTGTCCTCCATCACGGGAAAACTCAGCAGTTGTCCACTGGTAAAAAAAGTGATCTGGTAACCCTGTTTTGGTATATATTACAAAGAAGCATATTCTTCAAAGATGTGGTTAATAGTATAGGTCCTATACTCAGAAACTAAAATAATAATAATAATAATAATAATATGCATCTTTAAATGTGTATACCATCTGTATGCATAAGTAGTTTCCGGTTTACCTAAGAGATGGCGCCAGCGAAAAGTACGCAGCGTATTCATACGTCATTTTGTTCGTCTGACATTAAACTACAAACGCACACAAATGGAGTCCGCCAAACACTAGCATCTTTGTTTTATCGTTCAGTGATCATGTCGAAGTTTGTGCCTGAAAAAGAACATTTGCGGCACCCATTGCTTTTCTTATTTAATCAAAAGAAAAAGGCTGTTGAAAGTCATCGTGTGCTGGTAGAAACATATGGTGAACACGCTCCATTGATTAGAACATGTGAGACATGGTTTCGACAATTTAAAAGTGGTGATTTCAATGTGAAAGACAGTGCTCTGGTAGACCACAAAAGTGCGAAAACGAGCAATTGCAGGTGTTATTGGAGGATGGCCCAACTCAAACTCAACAGCAATTGGCAAAAGCATTAAATGTGTCACAAGAAACAATCAGCAGACGTTTACGAGCAATGGGGAAGATCAATAAACTGGGTAAATGGGTCCCACACGATTTGAATGAACGTCAAATGGAAAATCGCAAAGTCACTTGTGAAATGCTGCTTCAACGCCACGAAAGAAAATCCTTTTTGTATCGAATTGTGACGGGTGACGAAAAATGGATTTATTTTGAAAACCCGAAGCGGAAAAAATCGTGGCTTTCACCTGGCGAAGCCGGTCCTTCAACACCAAGGCCAAATCGCTTCGGTAAGAAGACCGACCATGCTTTGTGTCTGGTGGGACCAGAGCGGTATTGTGTATTATGAACTCTTGAAGCCCGGCGAAACCGTTAATGCACAACGCTATCGCCAACAAATGATTAATTTAAATCACGCATTGATTGAAAGACGACCGGAATGGGCCCGAAGACATGGCAAAGTGATTGTGTTACACGACAATGCGCCGTCTCACACAGCAAAACCAGTGAAAGACACCTTGAAATCGCTTGGATGAGACATCCTTCCGCACCCGCCGTACTCCCCAGACCTGGCGCCATCTGACTATCACCTCTTCGCATCAATGGGGCACGCGCTCGCAGAGCAACACTTGAGCAATTTCGAAGACGTTGGAAAATGGCTCGACGAATGGTTTGCCGCAAAAGACAAGCAGGTTTTTTTTGGCATGGTATGCATCAATTACCTGAAAGATGGGCAAAATGTGTAGAAGCCGATGGCCAATATTTTGAATAAAACAAAATTAATTTCCCTTGAAAATTACGTGTTTTCTTTACCACAAAAACAGGCAACAACTTATGCATACACCGGGTATGCTTCTAGATTTCTTGGGTTCTCTTTGAATACTCACCCGGACGAGAAACCACCATGTTCAGTACATTATTTCGGATCTGATTTCGAAGGACTGGCAGCTTTAAGCCGCGTTAAAGCTAACTTAAACTAACTAAAGGACGTTAAGGTAACTCAAATCCAACCTAACCTAACCATCACGACTTGCAACGATCCGGGGAGTATCTAAAGTGCAGCCGATTTCTTTCTGTCAGCGTCACTTTACACCCGTCAGACACTTCTGTGGGGGTCTCACTCCACATATCCTCGAGAGTAGCCCCAGCTTTAAATTATTTGCGGTCGAAAAAAGATAGAAACCGTGCTAAACTCCACTTACGCTCTCCCAATTTTGACTTTACACGCCCCACCACCACTACCTGAAACCCCTAGCGGAATCCCTGCTTTACACACAATTTCATCTACAAAAATGTAAAAGACCAAATATTGTACTATTTTTAAAATCAAATGGTAAATATTCTAGACTTTTGTACCGTTTCTTACACTATCAGGAAATATTTCACACAAAAGATATTTTTAAAACTTGCTTTATCTTGGTGTTCTGAGAATTGTATAACAATCAGAATGACAGGACGGGCGTAATCCATAGTGCTGTTACCGCCCATAAAATTCGTTTCATCTTATCTAACAATCAGGTTGATAAAGCTTCTTTTGGCAGCAGAATAGTCAAATTATAAAATGTTGAATAGTTTGTGATGAGTAGATATTTTATTTATGTTTGTAGCTAAGTAGATGTTCTAATAAATGTTGCAATATAGTCACTGTTTCCTCGTTGTTTTGTACATGATATTTCACAATCGTTACATTTTATTCTTGCAAAGTTTTTCTGCAATTCATTATTTTCTTCAATATATTATACAGTACTTACATACTGTAGTATATGATACAACGCTGATTTGCAATTCAAACTATTAAACTGACATTACTACAATGTATGTCCTATTTGTTTAACCTATTTTGGAAGTAACTTACAAGGGAAGTACCCGAGCTCGAACCGAACAAAAATGAGTTGAAAATACGGAGTTGAATTTGCACGACCACCTGTCAAGGTGATTGCTCTGTAAAACCCCGCAAGTCTTCCCCGACATTTCCAACAAGCGGATCAACACGAGACATAAAGATATGTGAACAGCAGGTATTACATTGATTTGGAAATCATCTACAATATATTTGCTTTAAACAATATACATACTTGTATATTAACACATTCAGTACGTACGTATTCATATATGCCATACCCTCATAGACTTCAGATATGATTTATCCAAAAACGCATAGTCCAAAATTGTGCAATGGATGCGTGAGGGATTCCTCAAGTAAGGAAGTAGGGGATTCCCAGGTATTTTCTGGAGTAAATTGTAGGCGAAAGTTATACCTGTTTGACGTAAGTAGTCCATTCAGACACTTTCCCCTAGAGGGATGATGAACTTGTGCTCATTGGTGGAGGGTCTAGGGTTTATTTTCAAGAGAAATAATTCTTTATACAGGGTGTTGGAAAGTACAGGCTTCTTAAAATTCCATCAGTCTTGCATCAGGCTTCTTGTTTCTTCTGCAAACTCTAAAATTCCAACTTTCGTGTCACTGTTCCGTTTCGTTCCTACTTTTGCGTTGAAGTCTCCCATTACTAGTTGAGAATGCGATTATATACAGTTTTCTATATCTCCTTGTATATATCTTCGACTTCCTCAGCTGGATATGTGGTTGTTTGAGCATACAATTGTACAATTTTCTACTGTATCTTGTATATTTATCTTGATTTCTACTTGTGCGAATCGATCTTAAATTCCATCGATTTCTGTGATCTGTATCTTCAGGTTTTTATTTATTATAAAGCCAACGCCAGCCGGTTTTCCATTTTCTGTTCATATGAAGTAGAATGTGCGACCTGACTGTTCTTTATTCTTCCTTCATACTTCTGACAATCCTAGTAAATTCTTCATAGACTTTTTTTCTCCACTTACTCTAAAAATTTATCCTCTCCTGCAAGTGATTAGGGTTAGCCACATGTAGCTCTGTTCCAGATCCGGTTCCATGTCCGTTTACCTGAAAGTCTACTGTCCAAACCCGGGTATTTTGACTTTCTGCAGGACTGATTGCTGCTGTTGCTACATTCTGTGCAATGATAACCTCCCAGGCCTCTTCTTTAGTTGTACCATCGTGTGTTAAAAGGAACGGAGTTGTACCATCGTGTGACTCATCACGCTGCCTGCAAATATGGGTTGGGGAGCATCCCATACTAATTCGTTCGCCAAGCAGTTGCTTGGGTACTAACGGACCACACAACGAGAAAGTATGGATTGGGCATTAGGCGTCTAGACAGGTCGGTTCTCTTAAGTCTTAGCAAAAGCAATTAACTGGTCCTCTCCCAGTCAACGGCAGAAGTCTTTCTGGGCGACAATCTCGGTTTCCCAGTCGGAACACACAGTAATGTTGCGTATTGTCATTGAGTAAGAGGTATTTACTCAATGGTATTGTACACCTACTATTGACAGTAGTCAGAGTAAAATGTGATATTTTTTTATGTTGGGAGAGAGATAATGACATTTGTGTATTATTCGTGTATTCAGTACCCATTTGCTAATATATTTTTTATCTTTTGTTTTCAGGTAAGTGTAATGTCTCAGAAGCAGAAAACAGTTTTATTTTGCTGTTGGTAAGTACGTTTGTCATTTAGTAGTTAAGGCTGGAGGACCCTAACGAAATATCTTCTTCATTGTGTGTCAGTTTTGCAGAGGAGAGCGTCTGACTGCTAGAGCACATCACTGTTGTTACCAATAGCAATGTCAAGTACATCATTTTGTGTACACTTCATTTTATTAAATTCCTAATAAACTTCGAGAGCATCACACTAAATTATCAGATTATGTTTTTTTCTTTTATTACGATGCGATAAATGTAATTTATTTGCTTTGCAAAATTAGCACTTATTGTAATTGGAAGGACATTCAACATATGGAAGACATTCTATGCAATGCTGTGAAAACAGAGGAAGTGCTGTATCGAAAAGATGAATGAATGCTACCTTAATTCTGTGTTGTTCTATTTTTTTCTACTTTTTTTTTTTTAGTTGTACATTTCTATTATAGTAAATTGATTCATTTTGAGACATTGATGGAAGCACAGCAAAGTTGCATCTTACCTGCTCTTATTGTGGTATTTTTTTTCTATGCTTTATTTCTTTACTTAGTTACAACTGCTTGTGCAGAATCTGTGCGATTTCTGATTGCATCTTCTATTCTCGTCCTCTATCTTCCTTTCTATATTCTCTCCGTACTTATTTCATTTTCTACTTCTTCATCAAAATTCCCCTTTCTATACTCGTTCCTTCTTCTTACATCGTGTCGTACGACGCGACTTTTTTTTTTCTCCTATCACCCACGTAAACTAATTCTGCTCAATGAACTCCAATCTCCTTTCGTTAAGTGATCTCATCCTCCTTCTACCTCCCATCTGTTACGTTACCTCTTTCCGCTCAAGCTAAAGGCTTTATTACATTCTCAATGATGTCTTCATCACGTTACCATGGCAATTTCTAGAAAGTTACACCTTGTTTTCGTCCTTACTCTTTTTCTCATAAGTTTTACCTCAACCTACCTTTAATCATTTTTTTTCTTTTTCCAAATAGGATTTGTTACTAAGCTTCAATATAAAAATAATCTTAAGGCCCCTTTTATACACTCATTTCTGCGGCGCGGCAAGAAGGTCGCAAAACAGCCCGTTCTGTAAGAGAATGGAAGGAAATGTGCTCTTTTATGCACTTGCGTGAACGTTTTCTGCTGCCGCGTTCTTAAAAACAAGTCATCGTGGTCTAGAAAACGTGAACAGCAAAACAGCAGTTTCAATGGGTATGTTTATGTACACACTGAGCTTCTATTTTTCAGCTGCAGTGTTGTCAGCCATTCTTGAGTCCATTGGTTAGAGGTTTCACTCTAAGTGGTTATTAATGCAAAAAAGGCACTGGCAGCACTATCTACCTACACTTCCTTTCTCTTCCCCCCATCTACACACCCGCGACACACAGTATGAGCGTCAAAATTTAGAAAACAAATCGACTCGCAGCTTACCGAAGCTGCATGCAACATAACGCCATTCATAAAGGGATCTAAGTAATGAAAGACATGAAAACCTTGTCCTCAGAACTTGCAAAACCGCTTCTCTTCTACTCACAGCACTAAACCAAGCCTTTTTCTTTTCGTTATAGTTGTCACTTCTCCTTCGTCCATGGAGAGCTTACGTACTGCCATCTCTTGTTGTCCCGCCTAATTAAATACTTGTCTATCTAGTACGTGTTATGAATACAGGTAAACTATACAAAACCGTCCGTTTCCGATTGGCCGCTTGGTGTAGTGGATAGAGTGTTGGGCTCATGGCTGATAGACCCGTGTTCGATTCTCGATATATGTTCTCTTTTCCATTTTTAATATTTAACATCAAAGATTACGCCAAGCTTCTCTTGCCTCATACAGTGCGTGGCTAACCAGGTGGCTAACAGGTTTCATTACTTCTGGAGATTTTTTACGACATTCAAGCTCTTGTTTCGTCCAGACTTGATTATGTTCGACCCTTGTACTATTGTACAAATAATTCGTTTTGAAACCCAACAGAATAGAGAAATAGAATTGATGATAAAATAAACTATACTGGTAATAAGGAAAGAATATAGCTCTAATTCTCGTTTTGACCGCCTACCAACAAGAAAGGAGCCCGTTGCATTGAATACTTAGCCATACGTCATACGCGTTGTTGCCACATGTTTTTTTCAGTGCGCTGCGTTGTAGTAAGTAAGTCGGACAAAAAAACTGTGTCTTCCTCTGCCTGGACACCATCAAATACACAGACAGAGAGCTGGGACAAACACGGAAACACGATTGAACAGAAGACGCACTGACACACAGGAGGGAGATAAAATGGAGGGGGTGGGGAATACCAACATCGTAAAAACCCCTCCGCACTCTCTGTTAGTCAAGCCTAGATTTTTTCTCCTAACGTCACCAAACCGAATGCATCCTTTTGCGTATTAGGGCAATAAACAACTTAGCTCGACAGCTCGTGTATGCTTCTTGACCTCGGTTATCGTTTAGTTTGTCACATTGCCAGCGTAACGGGTTTCCATCGTCAACTTATCCAGCTTTGGAGACTGTGCCTGTTTCCTTACATATTTTCTGAAACGGCAAAATAATGTAAAGTTGTATGCATTATCAGTTTAGTTGGATTTTGCCTTACGGGATGAGTTAATAACAACAATAATACTCAGCAACAACAATAATATACTTTACTTACTAGTAATTCAGCACAGTAATAACTAATTGTCTTTTGTAACTGAATTAACATTTAAAATGACGCGCCGCCACTGGTACAGTGTCCACCCATGTTATTTCTTTGTATAATCTTTTCCATGACACTATTTTCACGAATGTTATTTGTGATTAAAAATAGCATTTGAAAGAATCAGTGGACAAATGCTGAGAGTAGATCAGTTGTTCTTTGCGACTATTCAGATAATAGGTACTCTGGCAGTGTAAAGTTTTTTTGTTTTTTTTTTTTAACTTCAGAATAGTAAGACCTTAGTGCCTTAGATCTTTATCTATAAGGATACTGAAAAACCTCTTGTTCATCTTTGTTGCAAGTTAGAAATAATATGAACACGTGTATATATATATACCTGTGTTGTTCCTGGCGGCATCTTCTGAAACCATGAAAGCTGTGCTAGAGAGAGTCTGTGTTCTGTATTCCACTTAACCGCGCGCCTTAGAAACGAGACATCAAGTTTCCCTTTTCGTCCTGTTGAGTGCCATTGATCACAGAAGCAGAAGTAAAGAGATCTTTTTCGCCAGCGTTTCGAAGCTAGAGAAAGGGAACTAGATTGCTATTTTGGTTATCCACCGGTTTCCTCATCCATCCGTCTATCGATCTATTCTGTAGACGTGTATATTCGTGTATATAAAATCCTTGTGTGTCGGAGAAGAAATGCACCATTTAGTCTCCTAGTCATGTTGTAAGTCTTTCGTGCTAGAGATGTTGTATTTCTCAAAGTTCATTTACCCCGAAGATTAAAACTTTACTCTCGACCGCATTCACACTCATTATTAGTTTCAAATCGAAGTGGCACTCGCACTAAAACTCATTATCAACTTCCTACTTAACTCCCACTCGCACTTCTACTTCTTCGCTTCTTGTTGAAGTTCAAGAACCAGTTTTAATTATAGTTTTTGGTTTGTTATGTTAGAACTTGAGAAAGTTATAACTCAGGTTACCAGAGTAGGTAGAGTTTTTTTAAGTGGAGTACTCAGTCTGCAAAAGTAAGTTGCTGTCACGGTAGATGAGACTGTGTAAAACAGACTTACTTTTCTGTAAATGTCGGAGAAATAAATTAGTTGATTGATTTAGGTCTTAACATAAAATACAAAGGTGTTTTTGTTCATAAGTATCCAACTCAGCTATAGGAAATATTTTCAATAGGACCAGGCAAGTTTTCCTTCACAGTTTGTACTTATGAATAGTTATGCCTAACTCCTTTGTTCTGAATTACAGGTAGGCGCCAAACAGTCAGAAGTGGCATGAAGTTCAGAACATTGTATGCAATTTGAGTGGTGGTGATAGAAGAACGGTAAATTTCTGCCTGTAGGTATACTCAAGATGGATCTCGTCAAGAACATCAAGCCATTGTGCGGTGAAGCAGATTAGCCGCTTTGGAGGAAAATTCGAGATCTCATCGACTATCATGAAGTAACACTGGATGCCATTGCGGGAAGTTCGTGAAACCTGAGCCCCATGAAGAAACTGCTACAGAATCGGAAGTTAAAAAGTACAAGGAACAGTGTGAGTTGTATCGCAAAGCAAATAGTTACGCGAAAATGGTAATCACATGTACTATCATGGAGTCTCAGTTTATCAGACTAAGAGACTACTCACGATGCATGAGAGGCATTGAAACAGCAGTTTGAGGCTACGACTAAAGCTCAGGTGTTCGAGATATGTACATACTTTTTCGCGATTGTTTGGATGCATGGTGAAGATGTTTCCACCCACATAGCAAAGCTAAAAAGTTTGTGGAATGAGTTAAATACCGGTCTCAAAGCCAAAGGTGAATCCTCGTTGCTAGACTTACTGTAAGTGCGCAAGATATTGCAAATATTACCCAGTTCATTCGAAAATTTCCAGTCTACTTGGATGTTGCTAACTAAGGACGTGCAGAAAACGTTTGGTGAGTTAACAGTGTAGTTGTGTATGTTCGAAAGAAACTTTACGAAGAGTACGGACACTGACACAGTTCCTTAAGAGGTGTTAGTAGTGAAATCGAACAGAGAAATGCAAGGTACCCCTTCTACTACTACAAAGAAAAAAGCAAGAGAACGGCGGAAAGATTACGTTTGTAACTACCATAGAGTAAAAGGGCACTGGGTTAAGTCGTGCAAAAGATGGATCGCAGCCGGTAAGCCAGAGAAAGGTAAAACCGCAAACAGTGTACAAGGTAGTACCGCAGTTGCAAATACAACGCTGTGTGAAGAAATTAACCTGACTGGGGCAGAAACAACAGCATGGTGGGTTGATATCGACGCTACAGGACACGTCACAAACAGGTCTAGTTTCTTTAGTGACTTCGAAGAGTTTGACAGTCCGTGTAGTATTAAGGCTACAAGCAAAGAAACTTTAATGGCAATCGGAAAAAGGGTCCATTCAAGTTTTGTCAACTGTCAATGGTAAGTGCAAAGAGACAACAATAAAAGACGTGTGTTCTCAGGATCGAAATTCAAAAAGTGAATTCAGGTCGACTGCTACTGAGTGTTGGCTCAAGTTTAACGGTCAAATAGTACTGTATGGTTCTCGTGAAGTGGATGGTTCACTGTACAAGGCAGATATAAAACCAATTAATCCTAAATGCTACGATAATGTAGAAATTGCATTATCAGTTCGCTATTACAGTTATAGGACACCATGAAAGGTGGGGGACACCAAGATAAACGTCACGTAAAGGCAATGCTTAAAACGAACTTGTAATGTCCGGCTCTCTCCCCGGAGGCAGGCAGACAGAAAAGCAGATAGGGGGCCAGCGGTGCCCTGGTGCTCAAAGGCGGATTACCCAAAATTTCATATAACGTGGCAAAACCTACCCGGGAGAAAAAACCTACATTACGCCACAAGAGAGGGCACCAAAAAAAAAGAAACGCTATCAGACCTGAAGACAAGGCGGGTATCTACCCTTCGATGCCTTGCTTCAGCATAGTACCCATCGAAGACAATACACGCACTAGTCTAGAACACGAAGCATGCATGAAAGAAGTCCGAAAGGAAGTGCCAAAACGCACAGAAGTTGGCGAATAGCAGAAGGCTAAAAAACGAAGAAAATGACCCCAAAGGAAAGGGGGGGGGGGGAATTCAGCAAGGTGAAAATTCCAAACAAGATTACCGTACTGTAAATTTGCTACCTGAATCTATGTGAAACAGACCTGGATTTCTGAGAGAGAGAAGAATTTTGAACTATTAACCATACATACCTGTAGTCTGGAAACCCGACCCCCCGAGACCAACCAAATTAATCGGTCATATCCACTTCACACATATCTCCATAAGAAAACCACACCACTGACATGCTGAAGGTACACACTGTATCACTTTCAAACACACACACTAGAACCACAATGAATTATATTTATTTGAAAAAACGAAAACAAAAACACTCCACTCCACATATATACAAATCAAAACCACTGCACACACTAAACAAACCACCGTGAGATTCTCCTCATCCACTTCTGGTCTGAACTAATATGGAAGATGAAACACCGAACTACAGGACACAATATATACCATCTACACCTTGCTGATATCGTAGATACTGGCTATTATATGTTTCTCTCCAACTGTAGAGGCTGCTTTCATATTTGTAAACTTTAAAGTGACTGGTTGCATACTATATGACTATATGTAATTTTCGAACGCAGCCGTTATTATTGCATCCTTCACTATCCGTCTACCATATTGAATTGTCTCTATCGGCAACTAGCCAATCAGAGACAAGAATCTAACCGGAAACAAAGAAGAGAAAAGGGCATTGCCCAACATCCTAATTTACACAGCGAAATAAATTCAACAATATGAAAATTAAAACGAAAGAAAATTTGATGAAGAATAGAAGACAATAAAATATTCAAAGAATAACTAAGTGATAAAAGAAGAGAATAATAAAGAATAAAAACCCACCATTTCAACAATGAAAGAGATAACCGGATAGGATCGGCTTCTTATACCTGGACGAATTAAAACCCTTGGAACTGAGCCGATGTCGGCTAAAGAAAAATATCACCTTCGTCTCTGAACCGACAGAGCTTCAAATACGAAGAAAAAGAAAATACTCCAAAAGAAGGGAAGAGGGTAAGATATGACGTGACCACCCGATGGTACGGGGGATTGCTACAAACTTAAGCATTACAATTCAATCGGACAAAATATCGTGTGAACCGTGTGTTTACGGCAAGGCGCATCGACTACCGTTCGGTAACAGTAAAACCGCGTCGAAAGCAGGTGAACTGATAACAACGGACATGTGCGGCCCATTTGATGAGTCATTTCAGAATAAGAGGTACTTAGTGGTGTTCAAAGACAACTACGCGAAGTATCGGTACGGAGACGTTGCTAGACAGAAATCGGATGCTAAGGAAGCATTGAAATACATGCTAGCTCACGCAAAAACGTTAGGTCATACGGCGGTGAAATCGATAAAAGAGTTCGATCGATTCTCCGCACGAACTGTATATATAGTTCAGAAACTGACAGCCATGTACACTCCAGAACAGAACGGTGCTAGTATACGGGAAATGCGCACAATAGTAGACATGGCTAGAACGTTGAAGTATTGTAACACAGAAGCTAATTTTCCTCATGCAATATGGGTTGAACTAGTCTGTGTTGCCATTTACATCCTAAATCGTACTGGGAAATTGTCAGTTGAAGGTGTAAGTCCTTACGGACTGTGGATGGGTAAGAAGCCAAGAATAAAATTTGTAAGGTGTTATTGACTGCAAGTGCTACGTACACATTCCACAAGAAAAACGAAGGAAAATGGACAAGAAAGTAATGAAAGGCTACCTTGTAGGTTACAATAGTGACGAAAGTTTCAGAATTTGGGTCAAAGAAGAACATAGGCTCGTCATTTCAAGAAATTTCCAGTGAGTGTGAAGAATATGTAGAGCTACCGCTTCGCAACCTACAGTCAGAAGAAAGAAGCAGTCATGACAGTCAGGGAAATAGTTTAGAAGAAGAAATAGATCAGGAAGACGATTCAGACAGCGCAGAACATTTTAATGATGAAGAAGAAAATAAAGCTGAACCCTCATGTGGTCGACAACTCAGAGATTATTCAAAAAACTTAAGTAACCAGAGTGTTTTCAAGATTACGTCATGCAAGCAGAAGAAATCGTAAGTGAAACGTTTGTTTCAGAAACTTATGAAGAACAGTTAACAGCGAACAAAATGTTGAGTGGAAAAAGGCAATGGATAGTGAAATGAGTTCACTGAAAGAAAATCAGACGTGGGAACTGACTACTTTACCGGAAGGAGCCAAAGCCATTCCGTGTAAGTGGGTGTTTCGTGTAAAAACAAATCCAGACGGCAGTGTAGAAAAGTACAAAGCGAGGTTAGATGTGAGATGTTTTAGTCAACGTCAAGCGGTTTATTACAGTCAAACCTTCAGTCCAATAGCTAAGTTAGCTACAATTCGTGCTCTGTTAAATTTTCCTGCAAGTGGAAGCATGTATCTGACACAGTTTGATGTTTCTACTACTTTATTGCATGGTGAATTAGAAGATGAAATTTACATGCAACAACCCGAAGGCTACAGTGATGATACCAAACGAGTGTGCAAGCTCAAACGATGTATTATGGACTGAAACCTGCATCAAGGCGTTGGAACAGAAAATTCGGCGATTTTCTGTTAAGTTTAGGCTTTAAAGTAAGTGAACCTAATCGGTGCTTATATACAAGAAGTCGAAATGGCAAGAAGCTTTTAGTGGCACTGTACGTTGACGATGGGCTCGTAGTTGCAACAGACAAGAGCGATTCGGAGAGTTTTATCAAGGAACTCATAGCTGAATTCAAAATTTCCGCGAGACCAGCATCGTATTTCTTAGGACCTGAAATAGATCGTTCCAGTGATGGTTCTATCAAAAAGTAGCTTTTGCAAGAAAAATTCTTGAACGTTTCAAGTTTGATGAGTGCAAACCAGTGTCAACACCAATGCTAAAATCATCAGAGACACTCAAATAAAAGAATGAAGAAAAAGAGAGTAAGTTTCCATATGGACAAGCCGTAGGAGGTTTGATGTATTTGATGTTTGGAACATGACTTGACCTAGCTTACAGTGTTGGAGTTCTTCCAAAATCCCTTGAAAATCCATCTACAGAACACGTCGTGAAACTGAAGAGAGCTTTCAATCCAAACACCAAAAGAGGTATCCTAGAATGTTACAGTGATGCAGAATTTGGAGGATGCAGCAGAACAGGAAGATCGACATCAGGTGTTGTAGTAATTTATGCTGGATGTGCAATCTCGTGGCTCAGTCAGAGACAGGCAATGGTTGCTACTTCAACTACAGCAGCTAGTGAAGCAGCGAGAGAGGTGATCTGGTTAAGTTGACTGCTACAAGGCATTGTAAAACTTAAGCAGATCCCGATGGTTCAGGTTGACAACAGAGGAGCGGTAAAATTAACTGAAAATCTAAAATTTCACCGCACAACCAAGTGCATCGAAATCAAGAACTTTTTAGTTAAAGAAAAGGTTGCTGAAAAGAAAATAGGAGTTCTGCAGATTGCTACTGATAACAGGTGGCAGATATTATGACCAACCGTTGGCAAATACACGTTTACAAGTTCTGTCAAGTAAAATAAGACTAATGTAAACTGCAGTGGTTTTTTCCTTAGTAGTCAAAACTTTAATTAAAAAGGGAAAGTGTTGAAGTTAAAGAACAGTTAATTGTTGACGTTAAAAGTTCAATTTTAAAAAAATATATAGAACAGTTATTTTCCCGGTAATATTTTACGGTTGCGAAAGTTGGGAGTACGATCCTACCACATGAACATAAATTACGTGTGTTTGAAAATAAGGTTTTGAGAAAGATATACGGGCCGAAACGGGACGAGATGACTGGAGAATGGAGGAGACTGCATAATGAAGAACTCCACGGATGTTGTAAGAATTCACCAGATGTTGTAAGAATAATGAAATCGCGACGACAAAGGTCGGCAGCCCATGTAGCTCGGATGGGAACAAAACGAGGATAGTATACTATCTTGGTTGGTAAGCAAGAGGGAGAGAGACCGTTTGGAAGACCGAGAAATCGTTGGAATGACAATATTAGAAGCGATCTTCAAGAAATAGATGCTCAAGATGAAAACTGGCTTGATGTTGCCAAGGATAGAATCCAGTGGTAAATGCTTTTTACTGCGGCGATGAACTTGCGAGTTCCGTAAGCCATAGAGTTAGTTAGTTAGTTAACTTTCAATGTCTTCCTCACTGATCACACTGATCATCAGTTTCCAATTTGATTTACACTCACACTCATTCTTTTTTAGCTTCCAATCTCTGTCCAATTCATTACTAGCTTTCCAATTTCAATGCTACTTGTACTCACGCTCATTATTTTAATTTTTAATCGTCCCCTACTAGCACTCTCTCTATTTTTAGCGTCGAACCTCACTACCACCTGCTTCACAGTTCTACTGGTTTGATGTTCGGAAACTTTGGTCCAGAACTGTGTTCCTCATTACCTGTACAGGAAACCATTCATGTACAGGAAATGCCCGATGGCCGGACGTATTGTCAAATTGAAGACATTATCGAGGAAAAATAAACAAAGAAACATTACTTTAAAATAATCCAGAGTTACTTTAAGCCCAATGATTAGTTTTGAATGCATAAACTACCTGCTCCATCTAGTGTCCTTTCAAAAACTAGCGTTTGTGTATAATTAAAATAATACATGGAAATGCAAAAGGTTCGAAACATATTTAAGATTAATCGTGGGCAATTAAGTTACATATTCCTTGTTTTTTTTTGTTTTTTTTTTCTTACAAGGGGCCTATCAGATCATATCGAAATCTATCGCTGAAATTTTGCTAGGAGAATCTACGTTCCATAGAGAGGTAATATGCAAAAGATTAGCTGCCCATATTAACTGGAAGGTACCGAGATAGAGGCTGGAATATTGATCGAAGTGTACAAAAACTGTATTTTTAATTATTCAATCAACATAACTTACTTCTGCTTCACTTTCATCCTGGAATGAAACACTGCCGAATTGTAGCGTCACCTCACACATCACAGAACATTTCGCCAGGGACGTATTTATGGAGCCTGAAATTATTTTTGTTTTTTGTAAAATAGGCAAAATTATATGGATTTTACCGAACAGTCTGAATTTTGGGGAGTCCAGACCCCTAAATACGTCCCTGGAGAGGAGTGCTGCGGTGTGGAACGCTACAACTCGCTAGTGTTTCATTCCAGGACAAAAGTTATCACCTAGTGCATGGCTGTGAATATATGTTAAATATTGAGGCAATGACCGCCCTGCTGGTCTAGTGGTTAGCGTTGGCAACTACGGATTGAGGGGTTCCGGGTTCGATTCCCGGCGCTGCCAAGGAATTTTTCCAAGTCGTGTGGGTCTGGAACGGTGCCCACCCAGCATCGTGATGCAATTGGGGAGCTGCTATAAATAAAAGATAGTGCCGCTCACAGTGAGAGCTTCGGCTCTCCTCTTCCAACCCGTCTGGTCAGCGTGGGGGCAGATGACCAATCTCGTCCCTTTGGGAAGAGGCCTCATCCAGTAGTGGATTGAATATGGTTGTGAATTATTAATTAATTACATATACAGGGTGGTTCTCGAAATCCGTAACAGAACCATAACTCAGCTTCTAGTGCACAGAAATCATTGAAACAAAAATGTTAATACCAAAGTGCATGTGCGGAATCACGTGGTGATGCTTCTGAAATCAGGGGCGTCTCGGGAATACCTCTACGGGGGAAGGGTCAAAATTTTAAATAGAAACAATGGTTGGTTTTGTTTTCTTTGAAACAAACATGGAACTTTGAACAACTTTCAGAGGAAACATTTTTCAATGTCGTCAGTTACAAGAGCTTCTTGGTAAGTTAACTGTTGATCTACTAATTAACTCTTGTAGTTGCCAAACGTTA
>JAGDQP010007107.1:38475-68927 GCA_022664845.1 Lepisma saccharinum
AATCACAACATTCGTACTCCGTTCTACTCCTTCAATCACAGGGATGACACAAAATCTTCTTCCGAGGTATGTCCGCTTCTTTATTATGCTCCTCTCCTGACCGATCCTGGATCCCCTTCCACACTTTAGGCAAGCAACAACCTTCCTTTCAACGTGTTAGAGGGTAAGTATCCAATACACTTCTTCGATTGAAGGATAAGGATATATTGTTTTTCCCGCGCCGCTACATCGGGTTATATTTCTGTACACAGCTGGAGTCGATATTATCCAACGCAACTGGATTCCAAAATATGATATAATTGGAACTTCAGTATGAAACCAATACTATCTTCAAAAATAAACACTGTGTCATTTATCACGAAGATGAGAAGTTCATAAAAATTGATGATTTTTCAGTTCTTCACCAATATTTAAAACACAATCGTTTTCTTTGCAGCACGTAAAGAAAATCGTAAAATTTATCAACGAAACAATATTAATACGACACTGCTTGTTTTACGTTTCATTCGCAGATAACAGCCTTTCTTCATTTATGCTAATTTGCGTCTTTCGATATCCCGTATAAAATTCCTTGAAATAATTTTACTCTGTTGACATTAATCACATCAGTGCTGTTTTTAGTAAATTCTGTCTCGAATTAGTAACACTGTAAATCATGTGATATCGTCTCTGCTTGATGACGTAACACCACTACACACAAGTGTTTGTCTACATTTTTTCTCCCAGAAAAAATGAAGAAAAAATGAAAAAGAACAGTCTAATCGCCTCGCAACAATCACTCTCGCTCTGCGTAATTGTTGTTGTTAGGAAGCATGAATCCACTGACAGCTTATAGAAACCACGATTAAACAACTAAAACTGGGATAATGTTCTTTGCAAACCGAATGCAGTTACTTATAGTGTAAATATTTCTTTCAAATTATTAATAGACATGAAGACAAATCTTCTGGGGTTGTGCGTACAGTTTACAAGTATGATATTTTCGTCCATAAGAGGCTATGTGAAATTAACATATCAAAAGTGGTACTCACCCGGACTGTCCATGGTATATTTCACTCGCACGTTGGACTAATATAGAAATTCTCTTTCTCACCAATATTTAATAAATCTGGAATCTCCTTCCCGGCATCCAGGTTTAAGGCCAGGTTTAAGGCAAGGTTATCCACAATGTCCAATGCAGGAACCACGACCACTATATCCAGCTCAGCAAATACTTCTTAACTTGACATTTTCACTCAGCACTCACACTAATATAAAAGATGGACGAATATGTGTCCCAACCTCGATAATGGGATGAAACTTTCATAATTTAATCACCACTTATAATATACAGCACAGATTGAAGTATCGTGTGCGTCCCTCCGCTCCGATACCTTGTAACGTTCTAACTATCCATCCGAAAAAATGTAGCCAACCTCATAACTGAAAGTTGCCTAGCCAAACACTATTCAGATGATATTTTTTTTTTACTGATCCATCACAGGTAATACAATTAAATATTACAATAATTTGCAAAAAAGAGTCACTCATGCTCGAGAAACACACACTCGAACATTAGTCCTGTGAATGTGCAAATGAAGACCTGCGACGAAAGAAGGTAAATTTTTTTGACAAAACTGAAATTGGGGCTTAGATTTTTTTTCATCGCAGGTATCCAAGACAAAAAAAAAAAACTTCAAATGTGAATTGCGTAAAACAAAAAATTACCAAAAGAACAGAAACACTACATCTTTAGCCCTACCTGGAGTTAAAACTTCAGTAAAATATAACATTTACAATAGGCTATTAACTATTAGGCCTATGATTTGTTTGGGGGAGGCTCGGCTTGGGCTAGGCAGAACTGGAGCTGCCATAGATCCCTCAGTTAGGATGGTCAAGAGTCTAGCAATAGGAACTAAACCGGAAATTGACAAGTGGCCAAACATAATAGGTTAAGCTGATTATGAACTAAAGGACTTTGTCACCCATGTCATTACAAATTAGGCTGCTTTTTAGTATGTCTCCCAAATAATTTGGTAATGATTAGACCTATGAATCGTAATATTGTAATTATTATTGACTTTAGGTTAGATAACGTTAGGTTAGTTTACTTTACAAATGGATAGCCTATACATTCGTATACTGTAAGGAATAATGCTGAGTAACATCTGCAGCATGTGGGCTTACTTTAGAAAGTAATAGTCTTTGATTAATTTGGGGGAGGTACTAAATGCCATCCACAAATTATTATGTCATTACAGATTTTCTGCTCTAGTTAATACCTGCGAAGGCTCCTCACGTTCCTTTCTCTCATTATTTTCACTAAATTTGTACATGCTCATATTAAACTGAATTTAAATGCTCATATTTCACTGACTGCTAGTGTTTTTTTTTTATTGCACTGTAGTTTGCAGCCATGTTTATCACAAAGAAGTGAACAAACGACTGACGTTATGTTCCTAGACGGAACTGAGTAGAAATCAAATGTTATATTTTAAATAACGAATGAATACCTCGTTGTAGCTTATTTTCCATTACCCTGATTTAACTATAGCTCAAAACATATACATTTTTTAATTGTACGTACCTTTATTACTTCTCCTTTATTACACAACAATGGCAGCACACTAACTTGGGCTCCACTCTCGTCAACCACGAAACTCCAAACAAGGCTATCAACTTCGTTCTTTCGCTCTTTCGCAATGTACGTGTAAGATATGAGGGTATAAGCTTCGTCCTGCTCATATTATCGGACTGCTCATATTAAACTGACTTTCCCTAATTGAAGAAAGTCTCCAGTGTACTGTCAGGGATTTGAACCCGGGCCGCCCGGTTTGAAGTCAGACACTCTACCGCCACGGCGACTGCTTTTTATACTAAAAATACTACTTAAATGCCATAGCAATTCTAAATATATTATTTGTTTCCTGGCAATTTATTATCATATTTTAATTTTACTATTATTATTATTATTATTATTATTATTATTATTATTATTATTATTATTATTATTATTATTATTATTATTATTATTGTTATTATTATTATAGAGTCATTTCTACCACTTCAACATATCCTATTCAATTTTCAGAATTTGGTGGTGTTAATGTTGTAACAATATCGCTTCAAGACATTTTGCTCGGTAAGTTTGTCATCTTGCCAAAAGCTAACACGGAATGCCATCTTATCGGGCGTTTTCGAACTTCTCATTCTTCCATCATTTCTTGAAGAACGCATTGACCCTCCCGCTGTTTTTTTCGCATCAACGCTACATCAAGAAAGAATGGACGGTAGAATCGTTGGAACGGTAGGTGTTACGGAAGCAGTTACATAAACTGTACCTGCTGACTCCTTGGTGCTTACTTAGCTAAGGCCATTATACCGTTATTCTCTTTTCTCCACATGTGATGTCATTCAACAGCTGTTCATGTTATGTGTGCTTTTGAAGTTCCATTAACACGTGAGTTTTTTTTTTATTTGTTGCTCCGGAATTCACTTCTTTTATACACTGGCAGACTGCGTGGCGCCGATTCTTCATCCTTCTATGTTGCTCAGTGGTTCCCTCTGTAGGTGTAATAATAAATCAAGTCACTTTGTCGTGTGACTGTAGGATGCTGCTTGAGAAACTTCTCCAGGAGATTGGATGTACTTGTTCTTCGAAGAAAATAGCGTGCTCGTTAGTATTTCATTTAATAAGATTTCTAACCTTATTCTGGGATTTCGCTCAGTTTCCCGGGCTTTTAGGCCAATTACCTAAAAGAAAAACTCTATGGCCTAAGCGAATCTCATGTCCGTCGGGGATGACGTTCCTCAGCGAACATTTCTTTTGGACGAAGCGTACGTAGGCTTACCAATCTTCGCCTGGAGCCTCCGGGAATCAAATTCACACGCTTAGTTTCTGTGAATTCACTATCTCCGTGGCCTCCCGGAATCGAATTTTCTCTCTTGGGTCTCCCGAAATCGAATTTTCTCTCTTGGGTCTCCCGGAATCGTATTCACTCTCTCGAGTCTCCCTGAATTAAATTCACTCTTTTGGGTCTTCCGGAATCGAATTCACTCTCTTGAGTATTGCAGAATCATTTTTTCCCCCCTCTCTCTCTCTCTCTCGCTCGCTCGCTCGGTATTCCGGAATCAAGTTCTCTATCCTCCCTTGGCTCTCCTTTGGGCCTCCAGGAATCGAATTCACTCTTGGGTCTCCCGAAATCGTATTCACTCTCTTGAGTCTCCCGAAATCGTATTCACTCTCCTGAGTCTCCCGGAATCGTATTCACTCTCTTGGGTCCCCCAGAATCGACTTCACTCTCTTGAGCCTTGCAGAATCAAATTCACCCTCTTAGTCTCACAGACAAATTTTGATCCTTGGAATGCTGCTTTGTCACTTTATTACATCAAGTTTTTAGTTATGTATGCGTGTATCGTAAGAAGTACTTTTATATATCACCCCCAAATTTTGACGGGCGTCTGTCTGAAACTCAGGCTAACGCCTTAACAGTGGCGAATTATAGATCAATTCTCAGAGAGAGCCGGATGTGTTCCCGGAAGGGACTGGTACTTAATTTTATTCTGCTTCCCTGTTTCTAGTCCGCCAAAAAGAAAATGGTTAGCGATTCTCGTTAGAGGGGTACGGCCGCCCTAGCAATCCCTATTAATCAGTCGCTGCGTCACAACCCAAATAGGTACAGAGAAATTGTATTTCAAATTAAGTTGAGCCACGTTGATTTTATGGATGCTTTGTCATATGATTTGTACTGTCAGCGTGTGACTCTAATACTGCATGACAGATTCTTTTCATTTGGTTATCTCCCTCTATTTTAAGATACCATGCTATAGAGCCTCAGTAACAGGAGGTGAAGAGAAACTGATTTAAGATTTTTGTTCAGCCGACTTAGATTGGGAAAAGTCGATTGTTTATTTTTTTTTTTTATATCAAAAGAATATCCTTGTAACATTTTAGTGAGGCGGATATTTCTTCCCATATAGAATACAAGCTTATGGCAAGCTTGATTTACACTTGATTATCGTCTGTGTAGTAACGATTGACGTAACAAACTTGATTCAAGTTTGAAATTGACTGCGCTAAGTTGACTTAATATTCCAAGTTTGATTCAACCTGAATGTAAACAGTACTGTTGATATATTTGGCCGCCAGTGTCGCCATCGCATCGCATCGCACCTGCTGTAGACATCTCATCGTTTTGTTCTTGTTTGAAGCGAAGGTTTGGAGTGTGAAGATTGTTTTGTGTGAAAAATCAACGAAGCATCCTTCAAAGTTCTAACAGAAGATCCAATCAGATAGATACCCTGGTATCGAATTTAAGCCTATATGCATTGTATGCCTTTACTTCGGAAACAGACTTCGTAACGTAAAAGTAATAGTGAAATATTGGTCACTCGGAATACGTCCACATAAGTATAGTTAGAGTGACGGGCAAAAAAATCGGAAGGTTCCAGGTTCGAATCTCACTGTTGACAGTTGAAAAACTGACAAAAGCAACTCATAAGCATGAAAGGCAATGGATAAAAGTAAACTAAACTTATATATACCGCGTCTGCGCGGATTTTGCCGTTGCCGACGTTGGCCCCCAAACATTTTGCTCATAGGGTTGTTCCACGCTTGTTGTAATTAGCTTGATATGTTAAACTTGCATCAAACTTGTCAGGTACCAAGTAGTAAGCACGATTTAAGCGTGCAGACTTACCATGATATACGTAAGCTTGATGTAAGTATTTTTTACACTTGACATGGCAAGCTTACTAGAAGTTTGAATCAAACTTACTTTCACTAATTCTGCCACCTCTGTGGGGGTGTCACCCCCAAATTCTCGAGCGCATTCCCAACTTTTTTTTTACATTCAAAAATCAATAGAAACCGTGCAAAACTCCACTTAGGGAAACTCGGCATAGATTGCGCATAATTAAAAAAAAAATTACTAAAATTCTATTTTGTATTCAAACGTCTCAAAAAATTTCTTATATACAATTACATGCTATTAATCTTTGATATAAGTCATTGTATGCTTAATGATAATTATTTTTTTAATACCATTCATTTACTCAAACTCTTCTACAGGTAAGATTGCGCACATGCGTAGGAGACTGCGCATACGAACCAAAATAGAAACTACTTGTTGTTATCCAAAACATTATAAACTGTTGTATTACAAACAGTTATTAGCTAAAGCAGCCTGAATATTCCTATTAAATGTTGCATTTCTTACTCTTGGCAGTGTTCACAAACTTTACTATTCCAATCGTAAGTAGACACAGGAAAATAATTTTATGCTCATCACACAGTGTAGCCGTGGGCCAGGACGAAAAATGACATCAAAATCTAGCCCTGGTTTATACATAACTTAGCGCAATTTCTCCTCTCATTGTATTAAATGAATGTACTGAGCAAACTCTCCTACTTGACCCTTGACCCACGTTAGGGAGGAGAGTTTACACACCACATAGCTGAGGTGCCAATTTCCAAAATAACCGTAAACAGCGTACAACACTGGTTCTGACAAAAAAAAAAAAAAAAAACTAGCTCAGGTATACCTTGATTTATAATTATTTAACATTACATTTCCTTTGAAAATATACACATCGCTTATGAAAAGTCAAGCAATTCACTTGTGTCCATGATGCACAAATTTAATGATAAGTTTCACTGTCTGCGACCACCTTGTATCAAATCAGAAATTCAACTGACGAGTCTGCCAGTAACGTATTCACCACCTTCACTGAAAACAACGTCAGTCCAATTCCTTCCCGTCTGTCCAGGACCTGTACAATCTCTCCTACCGCGCAAACTCTCCCGGCTTTACCGTACACCACCCAAATTGAAAAACCCTGGCGGAAGTCGTGCTTATTCTGCTATCGGAGTTAGCTTAATTTTGGTGGGGACGCCCTGCACGCCGCGCCGGGGGAGATTTCGCACTCTGCTATTCATGCTTCAGTAACAAAATCTATAGGCCTACAGCTGAAATAATTAGTTCTCGTCAATTTCCTTTCACGAAAGAACTAATAAAAGACTCTTTTGATCTTCGCAAATCGATTGGTGTAACAGTTTTGTTCACGACAGTTGTTCTATTGTTGACTTTAAAAGCAAGTACGGTACATGACTTTGTCTTTTATTGTTGCTGGTATCGTGTTGTCTTTGAACGAATCAGAGAGAGGAAAGAAAAAGGGTCATATGCTAAAATGCAAGGCAAGGAATGCATTGAGGCCGGAACCAACTTAACGTGTCCTCATGAACCCTTGAGGAAGGTGACGGCTAATGATGGTCCTTGTGATATTGGACACAGATTGCAGGAGTATGAATCCACTCATTCACCCGACCGGCAAAGAACAATCGATGTATTTTTTTGCCTTTTCTGTCTTGTCATTGTCTGCTAACAAGTTTTTTTTTTAAGTATTGGGGGAGGATATGTAGGTGTTTGAGTTAGTGATGATGTTGCGGACAACAATGATGGATGGCGTTTCTTTCCTTTGTTGTTGTTCTTGTTACACTAATGAATGAAAGGTTTCATGCAAAGTTCCTTTCTATTGCAACCAGTTGTCTACATAGATGGCATCATTCTTGCAGAATTTCATTATTATTATTGTATACATTTAGGGCAATGTGCTATACCGTACAGTGCAGTCCCCATTTTTTTATTTTTTTATTTATTTATATTGAGATTCATTTTTGATTATCTAAACAAGAAGTTCTTGACACTTCTATAACTAAGGAAGTCGAACACAATAAATCAGGAGAGCGAAAAAGAACAGTTTTTAAGGAAACACACTGAGTCTCGCTTCAGATAGAAAATGTGGTCTTTTGAGATGGGACTCTGATGCTATATGGATGTCATTTGTTCTTCAAAATTGAGAAAAGCGGTTTTTCATCCTTATACGATTGTTTCTCAATGCATCGTGGGTACAATACTAGTCAAATTTGTTATCCGCCATTTTTATCGTGAAGGTTATAGAAAAACGAATCCCTATTCTGAAGTTAATCGCATTTAGTTCAAAATGACAACAGAAGGCCTGATAACATTTCACCGTGACAACAATATAACAGAAGACGTGAGGAAGAAGATGTGGTCCTCGATGACCTTTCGAAGGCGCTCGATCGCTCTTACCCAGCTAGCGTAGGCGACAGAGTGTTGCATTACTGGCCGTGCGGCACGTGTTCAATTCTCGCCCCGCCATGGTCAAGTTTTCTTATGTTTATCATTCCGATGCTCTACAATTGGAAATTCATTAAAAATATATTACTTTCCCATCGAAAAGAGCTACCAAATGTCATATCTTTCGAGTGGTAATTTATATATATATATATATATATATTTCTCCCATAAAAAACAGTGTGCGCGGTTGGTAAGTGTTTTCGCTTGCCGCCTTGTAATAAGGAAGTACCGGGTCTGATCGCCGATAGAGACTTGGGTTGTACGGAAACCATTCTAGGTCCTTGAAGAGACATGTTCGCCCGATTGAAGGCAGTGAGTTGCCACCATAAATTCACCTTGTCCAGGGATCTTTGGGTCATAAGCCTGCCTGCGAGCAGAACATCAATCACCATTCACTGAACATCCGTTTCTCAGTTGGTAGAGAGTCGTTTTCACATTTGGGAGGTCCTGGGTTTGATCGCAGCGGGCGCCCATCCTGACTGAGTTTTTCCAGGATTTTCCCTCAGTCTCACCAGTCTAATTCCGAGATGGTATCTTCGAAGTTAGGCCCTGACCGACTTCCTTCCCACATCTCCCTATAGAGTGTTAGCTTTGCATTCGGAAGGTCCTGGGTTCGATACCAGCGTTCCACCATCCTGACTAACAGAGCCTTATTAAGGGGGTCTAAAGGGACTGAAACCCCACTTATTCAGCCCCAAAAGTTTATCCTTATGACTATGGGGAATAGGTAACAGGGGGTATAACTGATAGCCCAGAGCGGGAATCAATGCCCCAGGCCCCCAATAGCTTAATCCAGCATTGCTGACTGATGTTCTTGCTGAGTCACACCAGACAAATGCCGGGATAATACCTTCAACGTAAGCCCTGACCGACTTCTTCCAACATTTCCTCCCTACCTTATCCCCATCTGAGATATAGGTGCCTAAAGGGCGTATTTTTTAAAAAAAAAATCCTCTCCATGTCTCTAACCCGGCCTGAGCCATAAATGAAATGTTATCAAATCAATCATCATTCATCATCTACCATTTTATCTCGTCCACTCTGGAATTATTTCATCAGATGCAGCATAGGCTGTGTTGTAAGTTCCCTTCCACAACACACACATACATATATACACACTCACACAACCCCAAATGCCTCAACCAGATCACTCCAATAACAGGTCAGCGCTTGTAAAACCAGGTGTGTTTGTGTTACTCTCTGGCACCTTTGTGCCAAGTCTTACCACCCTGCCTACACTTCTATAAAACTTCCAGTGTCCTTGTGAAGGTCACTTTATTCATTCCCTAAAGGGAGCGTTTCCCTCCCCTTTCCCCTTCATCTTGATTTTTTCCCCATTGGAACTCGAGATTCTCACCCCCCAACCCTAACAAATACCACCCGTGTGTTCTTACCTCACATTTAAATCTACTTGGCCTCGACAGAAGGTATTATTATGGTTCAACTATTATAAACATATTATTTTCTTTTTTTTCTTTATTTCTTCCTCTCTCTACAAAATAAAGGAAAGAAATGTTTGATCCTCTTTTGTAAATTCAAACAGACACGTCTGGAATTCAGGGAGAAAGCAATGTTGCCAGTGTAAAGTATTTTCGCATTATTTTGCCATAATTGAATATACCGCGATCGTGTATTTACGGATTATGGGGGACTGTGTCGTTCCGTTTCATTCTTTATTTAATAAAGGGCACGTCCTGTCTATCTGTTTGTCCGCTTTTTAAGTTATTTATGTGGATTAATCTGCAACAAACTTTAAGTAGGTACATGTCTAACTTTTTGATCAGAGAAAGACGGTAGACTGTCTCGGGTACTAATATTTTGATTTTGAGAGTAGGATAAACATTACTACGAGTTTCCTTTCGCACATCACTGGTGGCGTAATGGTACGAGCATTGCTGTTCCTTACGACAGGTTCATGGTTCGAGTACTGTTGTTGACAAAAAAAAAGTTATTTTTGTAAATGTATTTTTCTTTAGTATGAGTGCAAAGGTTTTAAATCACACTGAAAAAGAAGTTTTATTTTTTAATTTTAGTGTTTTGTATTCCTTTTGGTTTTGCATATTTAATTCTTTTCTTTTATTTGTTTTAAAAATGCCAAATTACATGAATAACAGGACCCCAGATACCACCACAACCCATACAGCACAGGTACATTCTGGGAATATGCTACGAATACACCCCTGAGAATATTGGAATATCCCAAGGATATTCTCAGATGTTGTTAGAAGATGCGTAGAATATTCTACGAATATCTGAATATCCAGGATGAGCGCATATCCCAAGTATATTCTACGAATATGTGGAGGACAATTTTTCTTTAACGATATTCCCAGAATATTCCACGAATCTTCATGAAACTTCAGTCTAAAATATTCGTTTAATATTCTAAAAAGTATATCCTAGAAATATCCTTAATTCATCCCAAATATTCTGTTACATTGTACGCATATTGTGAATCAAAGGGATATCCCTGGGATATACTGTGCCATGTGGGACGGGGGTCCCATGACCATCTGGGGGATGTCCCGCCCAGGATATGGGGACGTCCAAATATCTGCTTTGGTTCCGAAAACAGAATTCCCATAGGATGCCTAGAAGACATGTTTAAGACGGTTTCAATGGGACGTTTTTGGGACATGCTAAATACCTGATATATCCCATAGACATCCAAGTGATCTCCATTATTGGATCAGAAAAAGAGGCATAAAATGGTCTCGAACCGCCGACCCTTCGCACACAACGCTATTGCTATACACTTACACCAGCAATGTTTTAGAAGAATATCACAGTATGTCTTCTACTTCTCTTTGTATGTAAACTATAATTTTATGCCTTATTGTACGCCAGGTCCTACAAAAAATATTTAGGGGGTTCGTTAGATATTCTATCAATATAGGAAGTTTAAACTTCCTAATTAGTTTCGATCAGAATTTATTACAACTCAAAGATTACACGTCAGTTGGTTAATGCAATAAATCACCGTGATGGTCAGGATTACATTCCTTCTCAGTGGCGGTTCCAAAGAGGCGGTTTCTATAATTATAAAATTTATTAAGCGGGAAAATATCGAAAATGTTTCTGGTCTTTTCCACCTGCGTCCCCCTCACGAAAATCCTGGATACGCCACTGTTCCGGCTGCTTTTACTGACAATTTTGAATCTTCTGTAAGCTACTAAAACCGCCTTATTAATTCACTGTAAGTTGTATTGTGGAGAATCGTTCGAGGATTATGTTCATATCATTGCCCAAATGTTGTTATATTGGGCATTGTTTCTGAATCTTTCGTATACTATTTTAGTTGTTTAAAATATTATTGTTTTCATGCATGTTCTGCCAACACTGTCACATGAAAAGTACTTGAGGCAAAAGACTTGAAGAATCATGTCCTGCCACTTGACCGGCAAACATCCCTTTCTGCCCTCTTCTCTCTCTCCCTCCCTTATTTGCCTTTCCGTTTTACTCTTGAGTCTTGTCTCAGTTGTGTGTGAGTGCGTTGCCCTTATCTATACAGTAGACTTGGCAAGTCACTAGAAAGAAAAAAAAAAGCTTTTATTACATCATTACAGGATGGATATGGCTTCTCTTTTTTTAAATTTAATTTAATTTTGTTTATCAAACTGCAGGGATATAGGTCACATAATTGTCATTTTACCCTGAATATTTCAACAATAACAACTGGCGAGAGTGGGAAAGGAATCGACCCTGGCCTTATTCAAAGTACTATCCTGGCATTACGAGGAAAACAAGGGGAAAATCTCAGTCAGGATAATTGACCACTGGGATCAATTGCAGGACCGTCCGAATGAGAAACTTACGTTCTACGAACTGTGCTTCGGCCGCGAGGTATTCATAATAATAATAATTTTACCCAGCGGCCGTAGTTCAATTGGTGGAGGATGTGGCTTAGAATTCGGAAGGTTATAAGAACGATCCGAGCGGCCACCCATCTTGACTGAGGTTTTCCTCAGTCACACCAGGCAAATGCCGGCACGGTTTCTTCCTAGTAACTAAGTCCTGGACGACTAACTTACAACACCCTATCGCCCACTCTATCCCGGTCTGAGCCTGATATACCTAAAGACCATAAATAATTCGAATAGAACATAAAAATATGCTTGCAATCGTCAAAGACCCAATTGGATTCTTTTAAATGCGTAAATTCCGTTGGAAATAAATATGTTGTATTGTTGTTTTATTATTCAACTAATGATAATGCCATTATCCCCAGTGGGTGAGTGGTAACGCTCGCTGCCTTGTAATAAAGGGTCCTGGGTTCGATGGGGACACAAGCGTTTCGGAACCAACGTTAAACGGTAGCCCCCGTCCTTAAGATGTCATTTTAATCCGATGGAAGGCAATGGCAAACCACCATCGGCTCATCTTGCCCAGAGACGGACTTTCCTGCTATTAGGAAAAGCACCCATCATCATCATCATCGTAGGGATAATATTATGACGTTGTTTTCTGTTCATCAAATTGCAAATTCTTTCTTGTGCTGGCGTAGAAATAGATGTGAAACAAAGCTACTGGGAAACTATCGCGTAATATTTGATCCAGTCGTGGATCTTAATATTGCACAACATAGCTGCAATCATTCGTTCTTGTGGCACGATATTATCTTTTTTTACAGCTTTTTTCTGAGCAAAAAACTTTCGACCTGACGTTATGAGCAGACGACAGTTTTTTTTTCGTGAAGTTTAAACAAACGAAGGAAGCCGCGAAGACAAACAGAGCTAACTGCATAGCACTTTATTCTTATAAGCGGCAAAAGAGATTTGTTTTTTTGCCTTTTTTCAACCTTTGCTTCCTTCTTCTTCTTCCTTTCTCTCTCTCTATCTCTCTTTTCTCCCCTCCACAGTCTTAAAATCTTTGAACTAGTTTTCTAAATGTTTGCTGTTGGCGGAGTTTCCACAAGATTCTTTGTAAAGTGTTGGAGGTTTAAGATTTTCCTTTGGTATCAGCGAACTTGCTGCAACCAACCAGCCAGGCGAATTAACCGTAGAAAGATCTTTTTATTTTCTTTGGTGTTCATTGGGTACGACGTAGCGAAATTTTATCCAAATTATCCTTTGTAGTGGGAAAATTTCTGCTTCCAACTGGAGAAGTAGTTCGGCTAGGAAATTTCTGAAAAGAAAACAAAATAATCATATTATCGCATATATTAAAAGTTTTGCTTTTCTACCTTGTCTGATTCAAAACAAATGGTGACGATCAAGAAGCTGTTTTTATCCTAACTGCTTAGACAAACATTAAGAAACTTTGCAACAAGTTTGCATAGTGGTTGCATTTTATCTGCACTGCAAATCTTACACTTGTATTGGTCACGAGCAAACCAATTATCCTACAATTATGATCAGTGTGCGAATTAAGAAACTTTTACAGGGGTTGGTATGAAATGTTGATAAGAAATTAACGCGAAGAATTTAATATTATACATGCGTCAACATGCAGACTCACAGGGGGGGGATTCCCCCCTCATCCCCCGTTAATTCACACACGAATTATGATTATTCACACGTACGTTTTAATTATTATAATTCCTACAGACAAACTTAATATAATTCTAAGCTTGTGACGTCACCCACATCTTTCCAAGTTGTATTTTTTGGGGGGTGGGAGGCACGTATGTCTACCTGAGATTTAGTTTATATCGAGATCACTTTGTTATTTTAATAACAATTAAATATTAAAGAATGTTCAATAAAGTTTGTATCAATTTGAATTATAGGCCTACTGTATACTTTTTTTTCATGCTGAATGTCTTGCTGTATTTAATCATACAAATTCAAAGATCTGGAACGAAATATTTATTTTTGACCTTACAGAAAATCAATTAGAGTAAGAGTGGGTGACTCTGAACGGATGGTTTCAGTCCAACTGCAGACCAAATGTTTTCTATTCTTCTGCCAGGGAAGAGGTCAAACACGACCTTACTTGCATTCAGGGTCAGCCTCCGTTCAGTATCCCACATGCAAGGACAATTTTCATCGCGCATTAATACATTATAACATATTATTTGACGAACTCTTTTCAAATAAGTAAATAATAATTAACAAATATTACAATACCGTAAATTTCATAAAATATATTGAATAATTTTAATATTATACAAAAGAATAATTGTTGTTTCTTGTAAAAAAATATATAAGTATTGTAACTAATTTATGTTGCGGTTATGTGCCTTATCAAGTTATCAGTGACTCACAAACTGAGAATATAGCTATAAGGCGTCGTTGTAGTAGTACCATGTAAAATAACTTATTTTTGAACTCCTCGATTGTCAGTTTAGGAATTCTAATAAAAGGGTTGATTGTATGTATCCTATTGCTTTTTTGTTTTGTTTTGTCCTACATAACCTTGCATACATTCCTCGGCTATACCTTAGGAGGGAGGGTACACCACATATGCACATATTTTGGGTTGTAATTCGCACTAATCTTTGCCTTTTCAGCACAAATCACACGTATAATCTGAGAGGTAGGAGACCCACGTAATTTGCCTATTTCGGTTATACCCCATTACAAACTTTAATTTAAGCTATCATCATCCTTAATACTATGCAAATAATAGCAGATCCATCAAAGCAAGATTAGTCTTCTTTGTTAGTGTCGCTCTTGCATCTTTTCTTCGTCACTGGTTTTGATTGTCGCCGAATCAAAGAGGTAAAAGACAGTCCAAATCCAACTGTTTTCGATGGGCAGCTTGGTGTGTTGGATAGAATGGTGGACTAGTGGAAAGGTAATATTTTAAAATAATAACTTTATTTGTTTTCATTGTACTTATAAATAATTGATTCCTTTTGTTTTGTTGTTGTTGTACATTTTACAAGTTGTCATGTATTACGTTAAATATCAACGTTTGTTGTTTAAAAAAACTTTTTCTCTCTCCCCATACAGTACGTAGTTTAACAACTAGCTACTAGATGACAGCACTTACTTCTGAAAATTGTTTACGATGCATTATTTTTTTTCGTAACATTACGTTTCATTATCACATGATAAATTGACAATAGTGACATTTTAATCCTGGGAGTTAGATAACCTAGCGCATCACTTTGAAGCAGCGGGTCGCATATGCTTCAGGTATGTAATGTGTATAAAGAAATGTCTGAAAATTGTCCGAAGCCAGTCTCCCCCACCTACCTCACACACACTTTGGATAAATGTGCTTTGTATAACGTGTAAATAGTATTTCATCCTTTTCCCCACGATAAAGACAGCGATGATTGAAAGCCAATTCCACCGCCACTGCTCCGTTTATGTATCCTAGTACAGGTGACGTCAATATGACCTAACTTTTACCAGAATTTGGTGTGAAGTGCAGAAAGAGAGAAACCTCGATGACTCACTCTTAAATCTTCTTCCTCTCCCTACAACACCACCTATGAAGTATGAACCACACAAGTCAAAAGCTCTTGATCTGATCCCCCCCAAGTGAGATAGATAGAAGATAGGAGCTGGGACGAAAAGACAAAGATTCCCTTTATAAATCAAAAACCAGCAGAGCTCTTAGTTTTTTTTTTCTGCTCACTTCTCTGCAACAGTGTTGCTAACACTTGACAGTTGAAAGTATCTAAATCTACAACTTAAAACAAAAAAAGGTCTAAAATTATGATTGGTCCAGTACAAAAACTTGTCAGTTTTATAACTAAAAAATACGTAAAGCAATGTGTTTTGTTTGTTGGTTTTGTGGCACCATATATAGATAAGTAAGTAGCTTCTGGAACCGTTGTCCATCGTCTCCAGATCAGAGTAGAATAGCTTCTAGAGGAATGAGGTGGGGGAAGTGATCCTGGCCACGAATGCAAGGTACCCCCTCGCCCTTGAATCTATAATAAATTTCTCCGAGTGGAAGAGCTCAGCGACAGAGAAAAACCAGAAAAAAAAACACAATCAGGCATGGAATCCACGACCTTTTAAATAAGAAACCAACGCTGTACACAACTGAGCTACACTTAAAAATAGGGAGAGACTGAAGATTTTAAGCAGGTACCAGTGAAACCGAAACAACATGTATATCTTTCCCCTACATTTTTTGTGATAGTTTTTTTTTATCGGGAACAAGTATTTTTTTAGAACTATCGTTAATCATGCAGAAAGAATGAATCTGTAGAAAAAAATGTAATTGTGAGGGAAGAAAGCGCGTGGGGACACACGCACTACAAAACGTGTTTTGTGAACAGGAGGAGGACGTGCTGTATGGCTGCGGTGAAAGACGAAACCGTGCGTGAGTGAAGATGCGTTGACCTTTTGCCGCTTCATTTGGCGATTTCTCTCGTGTCCTGTTCCTCTCTTTCTCTCAGCTGGAATCCTGTTCTTTCTCTATCCTTTCGCCTTTTCCAATCTTTTATTTTCTGTTTCACAATTTTCTCTTTCATTAGTTCGACTCCTCCTTATGTTGTGATCATTTTTCTTGCGGATACAATAAAGCAAAAATCATTATCTGTAGAGTACGCCATTCATCCCGATTTTGTACTTTTTGTCTGTCTTCGCACAGACATCTTCTTTATACTATCCCTTGTAAAATTGTAACGCTCACTGCCGTAATCAAGGGATCCCGGTTTCAATTCCCGATGAGGCCACAAGTGGTTCGGGGTTCAGGTTAAACTGTAAGTCCTGTCCTTAGGACGTCATCTTCATCTGATGGAAGGTAATGGCAAACCACCATCGGTTCACCTTGCCCAGAAAGCTTTAGGTAAAACTCCCATCATCATCAAAGATGCGAAACGAAGTGCTGAAGAGAGTAAGTGAGAGACGAACAATCCTGGAGAGCTCAAAGAAACTGTTTAGGACATTTGGTTGCGCAGAGATTGTATGCTGAGGGATGCAGTTGAAGTTATGGTTAAGGGGAAAGAGAGAAGGATGAAGAAGAACGCAACTCCTTGACAGTATTAAGAATAATAAATCGTTTAGTGAGATAAAAGGAATGTGCAAGATCGAAATGAACGCAGAAGGTTAACCTTGCCGTGAAGTACCTGCTGCTCTCAGCTGAACACTGATGATGATGATCTCCTTATAGTTTACGGAATATATTTTTTTTGTAAGAAAAAGAAAGATTGTATCAATTTGAATGAAAACATCTTGCCTTTCTCTGTCATTTTCCAGGTTTTTATCTCTACCTTCAAAATGCTGTGGCGTTAACCCGGCCGCTACCACTACCACCCTTGGAAAGTTATGATCATCTAGGGCCATCATCCCTAAAGCAGGCTTACGTCCTTGGTGCCAATAAAGCCCACAATCGTGTATTTAACTGAAGTAATAGTTACTGTCCTTCAGGTAGGTTTTGTTTAGCTCTTACTTAGAGGGCTAAATCTCAATACCTAATGGCGTCTTCAGGGTAGAAGGATATGGGAAATGAGTCGGGTAGGGTCTAATCTGAATGCACCACCCCGGCATTAACCTGGTGAGAATAAAGGGAAACCCCTCAGACGTGATGGCTCGGCGCGAACCCAATGCCTTTCGAATCCGGAGCCAACACTCTCCCACCTGAGCCACGGCCTATACGTATGGCAAACACGAAGGTGATAGAGCTGTTCCGGTTTCTATTCCCGATGTATCTACGTGGCTTGTTTCTCCAACATGGTGATGAGGCTGACTTCGATGGTCAACCGTCAAGAGGACGTGAGCGCTGGGTCACCGTCCACATGTGTTCTAAACCTGCCTGGAGCATTGCTGTTTCTGCATTTTTAGGAAAAAGCATTTGCACTCGTATAATCGAAATAAACAGAAATTACTAAAATTGCCCCTTCCCTATATATTTTTTTTTCGGTCAAATTCAGCATTGCCAACAAAGAAGCAACTTGAGTTAACTATCGTAAAGCCAGATAAAGCGATATGAGCCGTTGTGCTGCATAAGTAATATTTAGCTGGCAGGTAATAAATTGCTAGCTATGAGCTGTAGAAACATGAGTTTCTTTTTCTGTGTGGCTAATATATTGCCATAACCATAAATGTTACAATGTACATTCAAATTATTATATACAAAAGCGGAATCCATGGTTCAAACTCCTTCTATGGTTGCTTTTGGGCAAATTCTATTATAAAATCATCAGTTGCATGCAATGGATTGCCTCCCGCGTGAAGATCATTCCAATAACTCCATTGTCTTTGCCTTGTCAGTGAAGACGCGTGTGTGATGTTTTTTGGACAACTCAACCACACTCGTTTTCGAGGCAGTTCGTTTTCCTTCTTCATCTTCGCGGAGGCATAAAGACCAGAAAAAAATATCTTACACTGCAGATCACATCATCCCGCGGTGACGTCATGATGATAGCAGTGGAGGGAACGAGGCGAACGTTTCTTGAACTTGCTGCTCTCTGATACATGTGTGTATCTTTGTGTATGTTTTCTTCTTCCCGTGAGTGTGCGTATGCCTACAATACAATATAGTAGTGTATGCAAGCATGTGGGCTCATCTTCCACCTCACCTACCATCCCTGCTGAAGAAATGAAATGGACTCTTCCTCCCAACAGTTCTTTGGCTGTTGCTGTGTGCTCTCTGCTCTGTGCTGTGGTGGCCACTCCTCCTACAGTCACAGTCAACAGTCAGTCACAGGCGGTGGTGCTGATGTCAGTTGAATGTTAGGCGTTTGTGCTTGTGGTAATCGTCGTACAAGTATTAACAGTAGTGTGGTGGAAGGTCTTTGGTTTGATTCCGTTCTTGTGCCTTCTGGTTCATCAACAGTTGTTTGTAGTGTGGTGCGGTCGCTACTTAGTGACCAAAGTGAGAAGCCGGACATTAGGGATTCCCGTTGCCGTGGTAACAACAATGCTTCTTGGACGATAACTGCCGGCGAACGGGCGCGGTGGAGGAAGGCCGTTTCTGGTATGTAGAGAGTCAAGACTGACTCACTTGATGTTTGTTTATTCTGTGATATTTCGCATTTTTTGGTGGTTGGACTCTCCGCCCTTTATGCTAACAGTAAATTCTTGCATGTCTTGTGTCAACTTTGATTTTCGGACAGTCCTCCCACTGGTCTTCGCTCTGTTAATCTTGTTTTGGAACAAATCCGCTATAGAGTAAGCACGATCAAAACAACTTTACCGTTTTTAACCAAATGTATTGTAACTGAATACAAACCAGTGCTCGAAGTGGGTTAGAAAAGGGGATGATTGTCTATTCAAAGTAAAGGCAATGAGCTCCCAATAATGAAAAGGTAGGGGCACGCCAAATCCAAAATAGAAAAGGTAAGGGCACTGCGTTCCCTTCCCCTCACTTCGAGCACTGACCTAAACTAACCTAAACAATCGTAACGTGACAATCTCAATGAAAGTGCTGAAAGAAAAATTGAAATTGAATAAAAAGTACGAATACATAAAGGACCATGCTTACCCTGAACGGTAATAGCGCCTGTTGTTTCGTTCTTACAATAAACAATTCGTATTTTTTAAAGTGTGGTGATGCAATAAGGATTAATAATAAATCAAAGCCAAATTGTTTTCTCAAAATTGCAACGATTATTACTAATGAAGTACTCGTTTCAGGCAGTGATAGGCCCAGAATTTTCATTAGGGGTCGCTGATCTGAGAAATAGACCAGGGAAATTTTCTATATTTTTTTCGCTAAATTAATTTTTTAAGTATAAATTTATCATATTTCTCCTCATATTGAACACCTAGATCATTCTCATGGGAAAAAGAAATTGGTAACTTATTAAAACCAAATAGGTTTCTATGATGTAACCTAATTGTTGAAATAATGCTATGAAAATAAAATATTTTTCCTGGAAAAGAGGACACGTGCCACCCCTGCTCCCTCTTTGGATCCGCCACTGTTTTAGAGTCGACCTTCACAATAAAATAGGATCAAATCCAGTTCAGGGTAGGCACAGTCAATCTTGTCCATCCTTACCTATAAGGTAACGAGAAGCAACGTACACTGAGAAAAACATAAATAATAATAATAATATAAAAAGTTCAAGAACTAGCCTATTCTGGAATAGAGCCAATGCAGGTGTTTGTCCAGAGGTTTCTGATCGGGGGGGGTAAAGCACAAGGTGTGTTTAACTTCACTCGTCAATGTCCATTGCGCTTTTTTGCGGACAAATTTTATTTTGAATTTCAGTGGGATTGAATTTTGAAGGATGTCAGAGGCACTTTGGAAAGGTAGGAAGTGATAGTATAAAGGCCTTAATTATATATATGTGCCAGGGGCGACGCAAGAGCGGGGGTGGGTGGGTGAAACCTCCCCAAAATCTACTTTAAGAGTTAGACCCCAAGTGTTATCAGTATTTTTTTTTTTTTTATTTTATACATCTGTCATAAGTTAGCCTCCGATTTTTTTAAATGAAATATTGTAGCCTCCCCGGACTTTTATTCTGGCGCCGTCATTGCCCATTGCCTAGTGTCAACGATTTACCCAGAATTTTCAATAGTGCCTGTGTAAACAAGTTTGGAATTGTATGAGCGCTTTGAACAGAAGCAATGCATGAGATAGTCCAGTGCAATTTTTCTCCTAATTTATTGCGTCATGTTCGTTTGTCTAGGTCAGGTCCATATAACCTGGGTCGTTTATTTTTTCATCTAAGTTGAATTTGTTCCAACACGTCTTTTTTTTTTTCAAAACTTCATTGAAACGTCCATTTATGACTTATCCCTAGACCATAACTTTACTTTGACTTCATCAAGGAATGGGAGAGGTACCGGCCCTGTCTTATATTTAAGGTAAAATGTGGAGAAAGAGGCGAGACTGGCTGTTTGGTTTCCAAGAAATATGGGTATCAAAGTTACCATATCTCTTTCACTACCACGGTGGGTTGATTATTCTTAGCATAATGCTTATTATGTTATTTTAAACCCTCAGAAGGGCCGTTATGGATTAGTGGTAGAGCGCTCACCTCTAGTGCTTGGACTCGTCGGTTCAATCTCTTCTCGTGGGCTTTGTGGTGGATAAATACCATGTGTGTGGGTTTTCTTGAGGTTCTACCGCTTCCTTCTACATTCTTCATTGCACCAATTCGTCCATCATCATCCTTACGTGAGCCAAAGTTGCCTAAAGACCTTAAAATTAAGGTCAAATTTAATTATGCACGAGTAAGTGTTTTATTTTGGAATTTATTTTATGGCCTTTAGACATCTAAGGTATGTTTTGATATAAAAAGCGAAGTTGCTACAGGAGTCGCTGTGAGTTTGTGCGACAAAGTGAAGTCTGTCTGATCGAGTTGATGCCTTTTCCATTTAGCCAAATTGTTGACTAAATACGCAGAAATAACGTCAGTGATTCCGCCATACCCCTTTCCTGTGGATGTGTCACCCTCAAATTCTCGATAAACACGCCTCCAACTTTTTTTTTTTTTTTCAGCTGCGAAAAATTGATAGAAACTGTTCAAAACTCCACTTACACCCTCCCAATTTTGACTTCACACTCACCCAAACTTAGAATCCTGACGGAAACCCTGAATAACCTTATCAAGGACTCAGAACTTGATCTAAAATCATGTAAGAATGTCCATAGACAAGTACATGCATTCAGAAACAACTGCACACTTCTTTCTGTCTTCAAAGAAGTTCCTCCTTTCACCAATAGACGGCTCTTTCTTGAGATCAAAATTTTATTTTCTTAATCATCGTGGTAGCTTCTGATTGGTTCGTAATGCTATATTTCAATTGACAGGAAATACTGAACTAATCACAGAGCTACAGTTAACCAAGATCTTTAAGAAAATAAGCTATTGAAATCAGAGACATCTAGTGGTTGGGCAATAAAGATGTACGAAGTCAGAAGGAAATGTGTACACATTTCAGAATGCTGGTTATTTCTCTATATACGGTTCTCTCTGGTAGGACCAATAAAATAACATTTAAAAAAGCAAAAAAAAAAAAAAGCCATCCCAGCACTCGTTCGGTACAACTGGAGGAGAAATAAAAGTGGTAAACACGAGCAAAATTCGAAACTAATAATCTTCGTACACCCAATTATTGATCAGTTGTTTTTTTCACTGCTCGACGTTGTCCAAGTATGAATATTTTTCTTGATGTAATAACCGCTTAAGAAGGGTGTAATACTTCTTTTAACGAGGGCAGTCCCCATTAGACATCGAATACTGATGGCGTTTTAAAATAATAAAAAGAAAAGAAGTAGGCATCGTATGTTAACCAGCCGACCCACGGACGACCTTGGTTTAAAAAAAATGGGGAGTAGGTTGGATGTTTGTGGTATTACATTTCGCATTCTTTTCTCCCTTGTTTTCCTCCCCTCTGACCCCCCCCCCCCTTCTTGGTTCTTTGTATGTTCTAAACAGTGTCATGTGGCAGATTCCCCCACCCACCCTTGTTTAAAAGTTTCTTTCCCGACAACCATTCTCACCCACTCTACTATCCCGATGTCCTACAGCAGATGAATTTTATGATTATACAGGGAGTTGACCATCAGTTAAAATATGATTTGAGTTCTTCAAAAGAATCTCCAATTCCGACAATCATTGGCATTCCTTTCTCTTTTTTTTTTCAGCCTTCCAAGAAATGTCAAACCTTCGTCTTCCCCTCTGCCCCTTTCTAGGACGCCTAAATATAAAGAAAACTTTTTTATCTCACCGCTGTAAAGGGCATGGTAGATTTTTACCAAGAACTCAAGGATCAAATTTCTGGCGCGAAAAGTGGGACTAGTTTAGGAAAAGAACGAAGGTCTGGGTATACTCCAGTTTAGGGTAAGCATGAACAACCTTAAAAAAAAAAAATCAGTTTCATACGAGTATAATGTATTTTTTCTTCAGGTTTCTACTTTAGATTTCGTTAGGTTAGATTAGGTTAGTTTCATCGTATTTTCCCTAAGCTGAAAAGGATCCAAGAATTTTTGCATGCCAATATTTTGTAATTTAAACCCTTTTGTTATTATTGATTGATTGATTGATTGATTTATTTGAAACAGTTTCTCAACCTTTTGAAGGTCGCGACTCGACCAAATTTTGTAAAACACTTCTAAGGTCCATTTAATGAAATAATGTTTCCACCAGAGTTGCCAGGTTAATGACACAAACTGTCGGGACATAATTGAATTATAAACTATAGAAAACAAAGTAATAAAAACATTTAGCTCACGCCTTAGTCTTTTCCAGTCTTCAGAAATCACCTCCAGATAAATAATGCTGAAGCTGTTTTCCAGTAAATGTCATATTCCTTTCTTAAATAGTCCAATAATATTACATAACACGTTTATACATTATTACGGATGTTTTACATATTTATTCATTCATTTTTTAAAATTATTTTTTAAAGAAGTTCATAATCCATCACACTAGTTGCCAAAATTTAATCATATTTTGGGGAATGTTTTGCCCTTTTGTCAATGACCAGTATTAAAAATCGTGACAGGTCCTATAAATTAACCATGCATCGGGACGCGGTGCAAAATGCCAAACATCAGGACGGTTCCGATTTTATCGGGGCGTCTGGCAACCCTCCACCGCTCAAAGAAAAGTATATAATACGTTTATCTTCAAAATTATTACAGCTTTCCCCCCTCCCCAAGAACTGCCGCTATTTACGGATTGAGAATCAGAAGATGTGTGCATTCTATTCCCTTCTGTACAAAATAAAATAAGTAAAAAATAAACTTTTTAAAAAACTACATTTCTAAAAAAAATCGTACTAAGAAGTAAGATGTACTTTTGTTTATGCATGATTTACTTTTTTTAGTAGGAACTGTTTAAGAAAAGAATTTGTTTATTTATTTATTTTTTTAAAATTATTTCGGCGTTCGGATACTTTTTCTCAAGCTGATGTTTTGTCACTCAAATCCTAAAGTGTTCTGCAACCAGTCAAACGCAACATTGTTGCAGTCTAGTATTTATTTTACGATAAAGAAGTCCATATTTTTTTAAAAAATAAAATGTTTTTAAGATATATGAAAGTAACAATGGAATATTGTATCGTCACCCGACTTACGTCACTGTGCAAATTTTCGTCATTATATGGTATGAGGAAATGAGTTAAGATTTCAGAACATTTTGTTTGAACCATTGTGAATTTAAAAAAAAAGTATGTTAAAATGTTTGATAGATGCATATTTGTTTAAAACAGAAAGCTCGTTGAGTCCCGATAGAAGGAAAGATATTTTTAAAAGATCAACCCTGGCCTTATTTATTGTATCATTTCAACATTTGGCTGGTGCGATCTATTAAATCAGGGAAAACCTCGGCCAGGCTGGGCGGTCGCTGGGCACGAACACACGACCTTGTGAATACGGAACCAATGTCAAACCACAGAGCTACGGCCTCTCGGTGAGTAGCTTCAGTTCGGATATTTATATTGACTATACAGTATATGTAACATAGTTTAGTGTATATGTGATTGTTCCAAATTGGCAACGGTGTAAGAGTTTCCATCTCCTATTGCGTATTATTGTAATGTAAGGAAGCTAAACTATGGCCGTGTCAGCAGATTCTCTTGACCAGGTGAAGAATAATGTGCTTGCATTTCTAAGAGAGAGAGAGAGAAAAAAAAACATGGATATTTTATTAAGTTTGCAGTGGCTCCTAGTAATTGTGTTCCTTTATTCTACACACATTAAACTCTGAAGAGCGGAATTCCGCTCGAATTGAGCGGGATATTTCATCTTAGGAAAGCGGAAAGAGGGACCATACTTTAGCGGTTTTTCGTCCGAGCAAAGGTGAAACAATTTCCACTTGAAAAAAAGAAAAAAAGAAAGAAAAACAAGATGGGATTTACAACACACTTGTTGATTGGACTGTAATACAGTTTTAGTTGAATTTCCATCTATTCAGTAATTTTCTTCATCTTTTGAACATGAAACGGACGCAATAAAATGTTGAAAGTGAAAAAAGAAGAAGAAGAAAGTAATGTCCTCGTACTTGAAAAAGAAACAAATGACCACGGTGGGATTTAAACCTTCTACCTCCCGGCAAGTGATTCAACGCTTTGCCGCGTAAGCTAGACGGACAACTGCGAGAAAATCCCCTTCAAAAGCGTCTCTTTCGTTCTGTCAGGTATGTATTTGATTGAGAACACCGTTGAAACATTTCCTATATACTTGTGTCTTACCATAGACCTCATAAAAGTTAGACTTAGCACGGATCCCTATTTCTGGCTGCGCTAAAACTATTTTTTTTTTTTTTTTTGTACAGGAGCACGTGATTTTGATGTGGTCGATGCCAGAGCAACTTAGCGGATGGATTCAAAATCACGTGCTCCTGTACAAACACACATTAGATTTTGCGCAGTCAGAAATCGGGAAGCTTGCTAAGTCTATCTATTATGACGTCTATGGTCTTACTCCTGACGTCTTGTGGTACATTTTTGTCACTGAGTAAAGTTATCAGGGCTTCTGTTGTCATTCTTAACTAAACGCGTTAACTTCACAGTAGAACTTCACATCTTTCGATATAACTTACGGCTTCAGTTTCGATATAACTTGCTTATACGACCGAGTACACTTGGCCTGGGTAAACGAGGACTTTAATAGTACTTTGGTTAGGAATGTCTTTCGAAACAAGTTTCGCGATCACCATTTGTTCCACCGAGCCGCGGTAGAGCGTTGGCGTAGATTCGGAAGGTCGTGGGTTCGATCCCAGCGGTAGACCATCCTGACAAGTTTTTCCAGGGGTTTTCTTCATCACACCAGGCAAACGCCGGGATGGCATCTTCAACATAGACCCTGTGTTGGCTGACATAGGCTGACACCTTCTCGAATCCGTACGTTTACCATACTTGAGATTTCCTTGCGATATTTGTGAGTGAGATTAAACTGATCTATGGGGATGATAGGCTGTACAGTAACGTGTCAGGTGAATTCATATTTCGGGATGTCACAATGTCCAAAATAACGTTACGGTTTGCATTGCATTTCGAAATTTGGGCTTATTTAAATATTTAGTCCAAGAAAAAAAATATCTTATTTGAGATTTACGTTTCGTTATAAACCTAATAAAATAAAGTAGTAATTGTTTGCAGACGATTATTTTAAAACGAATCACTGAAAAAATTAAATTTTAGAAAGATTAGATACAATCCATTTCATTTTCCAGTTCTGGCAGCGTTGTGTCTGTTTTTGCCTTATAATCCTCAATGGAGGACTAAATAGGCTTGGCGCTATATCCGCCGGTTGGTTGCCATAGTAGCGGCGGGGGTCAAGTCTAAACAACAGTGAACAGTCAAGTAAGTTAGATGGTAGGAACGTAGACAGTAACTTGTGGAAGTAATGGCTGATTTTTTTTTCTTTCTTTTTCTGGTTTTCATCCTTTTAAAGCGACATGTCTCTCTCTCATTGTAACGTTTGCAATCTGGTACGAAGAACATACCCATGATGAATTATTATTATCGAAGAAACTACATAAACCAACCACTGTTGTTTAGACTTGAACATGGCGGGTTATCATGACAACCAACCGGATCTGACAGAAGACTTTTGTGGTCTATTCGGGGCACAGATGGCGTTGTGTTGCCAGAGAACCTCTTCCTTCTTTTCTCTGTGGTGTTGCAAAGTGATGGGAGTCGAGTTGGTTGGGCAGAGATAGGTCAACTGTGGCCACTGGGGAGATAATTATGTTAGAATTTGGGCATAGCCAATATAAAGGAAGGCTTCCTTTTTATCACTATGATTTGGGGTTTGTTTTGCTTCGGCAGTACAAGTTTATTTATTTATTTCTTGTCTAAGTTATACGACTTCTGCTTGGACTGCTGCAGAATTCTCGCTAAAAAAAAAAAAAAATCCTTTCGTTTTAAAGGAAAACTACTTTTGTTAAAAAAAAGTGACGTTATCAGAGGGATTTTAATTTTTCTTATATCCTACACTGTTTCTCTGTGCCGCCCTCTCCGCCCCTGGATGTTCCTTCATCCAGCCAGATGTCCTCATTTTGTATGTTTCTGCTCTCCACGTATTAGAAGACGAATGTACGACAGACGGAGAAGCGTAGAAAAAAAAATATCTCCTTCATTCGTGTGTGAAATTCTCTTGCGACCTTCCAGCGTTTACGTGCTTCCGGCAGAAGATTTGGTTCATATCCTTTGGCAATGGGGAAAGACGAAGTATGGTGGTAGCTTTTGTTTGTACGAAATGAATTTTTCAATCAAAAAATTTATTTCTCAGCATATGTGTATTTCTAAACCCTTGTTTCTTGAAGTGTAATTATAGCACATGTAGAACCAGTCAAATGTTATAGCTGTGTGAATATGCTGGATTATGTTAGGAATATAGCACATGTGTATTTTGTGAACTTTCATAGTTCTGTCTAAGGGTGCCTAAAGTGGAATACCATTTTGTGTTTTGAGCACTGTACTGAAAATACCAGGAGGAAAACAGTAATTATATACCAATATAAACTACGACTACTGTCTTAATTTGGAAATACAGCAAACGCTGACAGAAATAACTGTAAAAAAAACTATAACAACTCAAAATTCGACAAACTAAAAAAAATGGTTCCTAAAGTGGAATACTATGTCCATACCTCTGTAGTTGCGCAAAAAGTCCAATGAAAAACACAACACACTATATCTATGGGGGGAAAAAAACATACACAAAAGTCACAGATGTAAGTTTCTGCTTTCTCTTCAGCACGAGAACAACCAATATGGTACCACGAATTGCAAGTCACACACTTGATCCCTGGCCACCTTGTGTACCATTCGTAAAAAAATCCTCCACAAAACATACATTCAACATTTTCATTGCCTGTTGTTCTTCTGTTAGAGAAAATGAAGAATCACTATCATCCACTAAGCTATAAACATCCAAATCAGACGACGAGTCTCTGTATTGAGCAGAGTTCTTGCTAGTAGGTCTACGCGTTTGCTTTGCAACCATTTGCTTCTTTTTTGCGCTGGAAGAACATTTCCTTCCTGCACGTGTTGACTTTATTCCACTGGAGGACGGAGTGTTCTGTAAATCACACTACTTCATAGACGACTTCTGCACTGATCCACCAGATTTTGATAAGGTGCATAGCCATGTTTAATTTTACGCTCATGTCACTGCTTCCAAACCATCACAACGGAACTAGAAATTAGCGTATTTTACGATAGGGAATTACAACTATTCCCCCGTCAGAATTATAACTAAATTTAAATATTAGAAACCTAAATATTTCTGTACCATAAACTTGACTCCAAAAAATCTCAAGTGTGGTGAAAATCCCTCCTGTTACTTTCCTGCGCAAGCAACCACTTCATCACTATACCTCAAACTATGGTGGTGGTCATTGTAACACATTGCAATGTGGGATTCAGCGTTGCCAGCCTCCATTGTAAAAATATCGTGGTATTCCGCCTTAGGCTCTCCCTTACTCTACAATATTTATGTTTTAATGTCCGAAGAACGGGACCTATAGCTTTTAATTCCGAACCGTTCCTACCGGGGATCGAACTTAAGACAACTTGATTACATAGTGATGAGCAGAACCACTCATCCATCAAGGACATGACTTCATCTTCAAATGCAAGGCAGTGTGAAGACATCATCAGTTCGCCTCACTAAGGGGGTTTATAAATCTGCCTTTGGGCCAAATATCCTTACTGAATCCAATTGGATTGGATTGGTGACCTTTAGATAGCTTTGATTCAAGCCGGGTTAAGGTAGAAGAGAGTCGACCAGGGCCTAATTTAAACACACCATCCCGTTATTAGCCTAGTATGTGACATGAAAATATCTTTAATTTCGAACCACTTATGTTTCCACCTGTTTTTGCACCTGGGATACGCTGATTAAAAGGCGAGGAGCAGAACCAGTCATCTAACGAGGATAGGACGTAATCTTCATCCTATGGAAGACAATGACAAACTTCAATCAGTTCACCTTGCCCTGGGACATTTGAAAAAGAGGGGAAGAGACCTTAAACGAGCTTGCGAGTTTCATTGTGGTAAAGTGGGCTCCGATCCATCGTTGAATGGTCCCATACGGGACTTAAACTAGTTACTACACTCACAGGAACCGAGCATGCTAGCCATTCTTCCTAGCTGGGGGCCTCCATTAGGGCCACTTGAGTCACAGCCTGCCTGCTTCTAGACAGCGCTAATCAACGTAATCACTTGAGAAGAGACTTGGGAAACATGTCTGGAGAAACAAATATTCAATACAACTAATAAATATATAGGCACTTGTATTGCTGATACTATTTTCATGACTTCTTTTTTTTCAATTCCGAAAAGGGAGGAGCCAAATGTTAGTTGCATGAAAAATATTATACTGGACATTAGCCTTCGCTTTTGAGTGGTCCAGGCGGACACGAGATGTGTATTTGGTATGCAGAGCTGTTGAGTACTAGTCTCTGGTGTTGTCAAGTAGACATTCCGTGTAAATCATCCGCCCGATAGCAAAACCCACCCACCCGTCTACAGGCGGCCACAGGCAGAGATGATGATACTTTGAGATTCATTTCTGTGTGTGTGTGTGTGTCTTTGACGCACGCATATTTACTACGCATCATTCGCCCCTTTTAAGCTGCGTTGCATGCATATGTAAACGAAGTCTTTATACTTCCAGTTGTCATTCGTGAAGTGTGACGAAATTGTATACCTCTCTCTCTCTCTCTCTCTCTCCATGTGTATCAGTATATATCTATGTGCGTGTATTGGTCTATGATGTCACACCCAATTTTATAACCTGTTCAGACTGTGTTCCTTTTACATGCTATAATCAATATATATATATATATATATTGAAAATATACAATATATTATATAATAAATGTAAGCGTGGTTTATCTGTGCGTGCCGCTATAACTCAGCAACCCACCCCCATAGCCCCATGGGGGTTATATGTATGGTAGCCCTCCATCCCCCATCTTTGATGAAAGTTTCGGTTTGGAACTGCAGGAGTTGGGTTCGGAGATATGGGTGTCAAAACAGGGCATCGCACCAATGGACTTTTATGAGAAGTCGGTGAAGTCGCTGGGAGTCGAGTGCCGAAGTGGCTGAGACTGGCCAGAATGTTTCTGAATGTTCTAGAAGGTTGCAGAATGTTCTAGAAGGTTGCAGAATGTTCTAGAAGGTTGCAGAATGTTCTAGAAGGTTGCAGAATGTTCTAGAATGCTCCAGATATAACTAGAATGTTGAAGACTGTTCCAGAATGTTATAGAATATTCCAGAAGGTTCGAGAATGTTCAAGAATGCTCTAGAATGTGTTTGCTCTAGGATGTTCGACAATGCTCTAGAATATCCCAGAAGGTTCTGGACCGTCGAAGGGACTTCTGGTTCCGGAATGTTCCAGATTGTTCTGGACCATCGAAGGGACTTTCTGTTCCGGAACGTTGAAGAACGTTCTAGAAACCGGAAACGGAAGTCCAGAATCTTCTGGAACATTCTCGAAGGTTGCATTATACTGTTGTGGTGTGAAAATGCAACATTTTATTCATCCCGTACCAAC
>JAGDQP010007108.1:0-47769 GCA_022664845.1 Lepisma saccharinum
CAGCAAGTGTGGTTCCTGAGGAAGTGCTTAGTGGAAAAAGTGACTCCAAAAGGCTTGAGAGTTGTAAAGAAAGGAGTGAAGTGTGAATCGAATAAATATAAAATGTTGATTAAGAAGATGGAGAAAGAACTGATTTGGAATGAAATTAGGGCGAGAGCGCTGGTTAAAGTGGAATGAGGAAAAGACAGAGGACTTAAAAAGTAACGTAAGTGATGGTTTGTCTGTGTTCACGAGGGAAGCTGTTATGAAGAGACTTAGTGTGTGGGAAAAGGAGTTTAGTATTAAAGTGCACAATAGACTGGAGGAGAAAGGGGTGAGACTCGGATGGAAGAAAGAAGAAAAGGAGGACATAGAAAAGAAAGTTGTGGTTATAGGGAATGTGAGGTTGTCGGAGGAAGAAAAGAGATTATTAAGTTTAGGCTATAAATTTAAAGTTAAAAATCAAAGAGTGGATGCTGAGGAAGTCATATATTCTGTGGAACAAGCCATAGTTCAGGTACAGGATAAGAAGAAGGGCTAAGGTGATAGTGGAAAAGAACATAAGGAAGGGAGGGGGGAACCTTTCAAAGAAAGAATACGGTGTGTTGGAAAACATGAGAAGAAGGAAAGACGTGTGTGTTCAACAAGCAGATAAAGGTGGCGCTATTGTAGTGATGGAGAATAGTTGGTACAAAGAAAAACTGAGTGAAATTTGTGATGAAACCTATGAAGTGATAGGAGACAGAAATATGTGTGAAGAGATAAAAGAAAAAGTGAGAGTTTCGTTGACAAAAGAAGGTTACAAAAATGGAATAAACGAAGAAGGTAGGATACCAGTGATGAAAGGTTTCCCAAAAATTCACAAGGAGAACGTAAAATTAAGACCAGTGTTGGATTGCAGGGGGAATATGTTTGAACCGCTGGAAGAGAAGATAAAGAAGGTGGCAGAGGTGATAAGGGGACAGCAGGAGAGTGCTAGTGTGAAGAATAGCGAGGAACTAAGAAGAAGACTAAGGGAAATAAGGGAGATCAGAGCTAATGCGATCGTGTTCAGTGTGGATGTAAAAGCCATGTTCCCGAGCTTAAGAAGGAAGAACATAGTGAGTGTCATAACAGAACATATGAAGGATAGTAGGATTAATGGCTGGAGTGGGGAAGGGATAAAGGAGGCTCTGAGAGCCATATGGAAGAATAGTTATTGTGTCGTAGGTGATAGGTTGGTCAGAATTAAGGAGGGACTGAGCATAGGGTCAAAGTTGAGCCCAGTGTTGGCGGAGATTGTTATGAATGAATGGGAAAAGAAGGTTCGGTTAAAAGGAGGTGACAAGTTAGTGTTCTTTAGTAGATATGTTGACGATTGTTTGGGGATATGGAAGGGCACGAAAAGGCAGTTGGAGAAATTTGTAAAAGAAATTGAAGACAGAGAGAAAGGCATAGAACTGGAGTTGGAAGTGGAAAAGGATGATACCATAGTGTTTTTAGATATGAGGATTAAGAAGAAGGAAGGGAAGATATACACGGAATGGTACCAAAAAAGTTGTGCGTCCTGGAACTATTGCCATGCTAGGAGTGATGTGGATTACTCGACAAAGAGAAACTTCATAAGAAACATGGAAGAAAGAATTAGGCAGGTCAGCAGTGAAAAAGAAAGGCAGAGGAAGGGATAACAGTTTTTCATGAGCAGTTAAGGAGAAATGGATATGTTAAGAGGAGGTTGAAGTTAAGAAGGAAAGGAGAGACCGAGAGACAAGGAGAAGAAAGAGCGGAACAAAAGGAATATGGAGAAGAGAAGAAACTATGGTGGGGGATAGAGAGTATAGGAGAGGATACAGAAGTGATAAAGAGAATGTTGAAGAAGATGGGAGGTATTTCAACTTACAGAAAAGGAAGCAAAAGGCTATTGGACGTCATAAGAGAAAAGAAGAAGAAAGTGAGGAGAGAAGAGGAGGGGAAGGAAATTATGGAGAAAAAGGGAGTGATATATAGAATCCAGTGTAGTGATTGTGAAATGTGTTATGTAGGCGAAACGGGAAAGAGGTTAAAAGAGCGGATAAAGCAACATAAAGCTGATATTAGGTTGGAGAGGGACAGAAATGCTATATATAAACATATAAGAGACACGAGACATTTAGTGGATTGGAGTGAAGTAAAAGTGTTAGGACAGGAAGACAGAAGGACGGTCAGAAAATGGAAAGAAGCACGATTTATAGAAGTTGAAGGTGGAAAAGCGATGAACTGGAACGCGGGACTTAAAATTGATGACCAGTGGGATAAGTTATTGAGAAGCCTGAAAATATAGATTGTATTATTGTTGTAAGGATGTACAGTGTTGCTTTATTATTATTTATTTATTTATTTATTTACTCTTTATTTTTTATTTTTAAGTTTTTAGTTTTATTTATTTCTTTATTTATTGTATATATTTTTAGTTTTCCTTATTTTTCTTTTATTGTATAATTAGTTTTGTTTATTTTATTGCTTATTTTATTTGATTTTATTTTATTTTCTTATTTAAATAGTTTGTACAAGAAGGAAGAGGAAAAGGGCTTAATTTGATTTTGTAAGATAAAGGTAGTAGGAGCAGGAGAGGGGGGGGTTAATTAAAAATTCACTTTTTGTAGTCGGTACGGGATTGGCTGGGAACTTCTGATAAGAGCCAATCAGGAACCACGGAACTGTCTCACTGAAGGTTGTGTTGTGTATATGATTTAGTGTGTCTGAGGAAGCCGAGTGTTTTGGTAGTCGGTGAAAACGTTTACAAAAAATTTAATTTTTTAAAATAAATTGTAGTGCTTTGCTCAGCCGTTATTTTATTTTACCTTTCGTAAAACCTTTTCAGAAATGTGTAATTTTAAGACTCATCTTTCTGTTCATTCGACAATTAAAAGGTTCCAATGTTCAGAGTGTACACAACAATTCCATCTCAAGTCAAGGCTTTATTCAGATATGAAAGTACACTTTCCAGCTATGAGAGGAGAAAAATGTTTGATTCCAAAACATGCAGAAAACTATTTTTTACTAAGTCAGACCTTTATTGTGGAAATAAATTCCCTTGTCCAGTGTGCGGGACAATGTATTCTCAACAGGGTGCGCTCAATAGACACTTATATTCATAAAGGTATCAAGCCTTATCAGTACAATGAATGCGGTAGACAATTCAGCCAGAAAAGAACTCTGGCTAATCATGTCCATGCATTTAATGAAAAGCTGTATTATTGCATTCAATGTAACAAACGATTTTCTAACAAGAGAGGCATATGCACATGCTTAATTTGTTGAAAGATTGTATCAGGATTACAAAAGCGAAATATCATTAGTTCTTGCTGTTCAACATATTCGCAAAATCGTTGACATCAGAAATACTTTAGTTTCGTGGCAACATAATGACACCTTTTCTTCCTAACATTGGTTTCTATCTCAAGTTCTGACTCTCGCAATGTAAATCTGTAATGCCAATTGTTGTCTATAGTAATAACATGTCCTCATGTTTACCAACTACAACAATGATTCTCATGCTCAAAGAATGTTTATGGGATACGAAAAAGATTCAGTTTTGAGCTTGCTCAATAATATCCAAACAAGTACAATAATATTCTAGCAACATTTTTGATTTACAACTTATCGTCTCTCTCCTGCACACCTTATTGTTTTGTTTAAACAATATTTTATTATATATGTGCATGTTAGTTTGCTACAAAACTTGTTTAAAGTTTAGTATTTCATAGTTGAGTTACTACTTCTTGGAAAGCAAATGCATTTCTCTTTGCTGTATTGAAGTGTATGTATTCAACAATACTATACTCTGTTCACTTTTTTTCTTGTCATTTAGTCTCTGTTTAAATTAATGAATTTTAAAAGACATAAGTATGTCCTTGAGCCTATATAATATTTGCTAAATTGTAATTTACAGATAATAATGCGATACTTAATGCGTCGACTGCTTCACAAACATCTGTTCCATAATTTGTTGAACTTTCCTGTCGAGACAAAGAAAGAAAACTTCTTCTTTTAATTATTATTTGACCACGTACGATCCTAGTCAAACCCGTTCATAACTTTAATTAAATAGTTCCGTTAATTTTTGTTTGGAACCAGCACTTTTCCTGTATGTGCCACTCTTCTTCAAGATTTATTAATCTGTGAACTACTTTAATTTCTGCTTTCTAACATATGTTCGTAAAGGCTTCCCTAAGTCTCATCGTTTTATCATTGGTGGGTACTGTACTGGTAGTTTTGGCTTGGAATATGTGGTTGAGTATGTTGGGATGTGTGCTTTGCTTGCGCAATTGGTCCAGGTGCATTTAGGTTACCGGTTTCTTGTTCTATTGCTGTACGGTACTTGGTTCAGTTCGCCTTATCAAACCGAGGAATAGTGCGTATAAATGGCTTTTGTTTTTTGTTGGCTTGATTATGGCAGTTTAGTGTAAGCTTTACTGGATCGTGGTCGCTTCCGACAGTGTCTAGTACTTCTATCAGACAGCGACTTCAAAAGTTAGATTATGTTATTACTATATCCGGTGTGGTATTGCTAATGGGTCGTGTGTGGCGAGGTAATTTGTGGATTTCGCCAGTTGTATTTGTAGTTATGAAGTTGTTTAATCTGGTTTTCTGTCGAGTTGTTCTGATGTGAAGGTTTATGTAAGCCATGATAATATAGTTGCGGAAGTTGTTAGATATGTACTGAAAGAATTCATATGGTATTGGATATGTGGGTCTGACATATATTGTGGCTACTGTGATATATAGATATTTAAAACACAGTATTGCGATGAGATGCTCCGGTAGATTTGCTATGTTAGATTGGTGTATCCTATATGCTATTGACTCCTGGAAGCCTGAGTACGCCGCCGTTTGTCCTTTGTGCATTTGTCTTGCTGTCGTCTCTTATAATTTGGTTATTTCTTATTTTGCATTGCATTTTTGGTGTTAGGGTGGTTTCATTTAGCAGGAAGGTATTGATGTTCTCATCCAGTAGGAGTTGCGAGGAAACATACAAGGTTGTTGCTGTTTCTTTGGCTCTATACTGTGGTTTCATAATGTGATGCATAGAAGTGAACGTACAGTCCAGAGTATGTAGCATTGAAGTTGACTTGGAGTATGGATCTTGCTGCATATTGTACTTGTTGCAGTATAAGAGGTCTTGAAAACGGATGTATATTTTGTAATGCCATGGTTATGAAGCCAAGCATTTGTTCTATTGTCACTGGTTGGTATATTGAATTGGGTTGAGCTGACGTGGATGCAGTTTGATCTGTTTTTCATGTGTTCTTACTGGTACTACAAGATGTGTTTCTTGTTATTCAGGTTCTGGTTTTGCTTTACACTTGTAGCTGTAAGTTGGGTGTGGCTCATTGCATTGTGAGCATTTCGGTTCTTGTAAGTTTGTTCATTGTCGGGTATTATGTGGCCGAGCGCAGAATCCACATTTCGGTTGTTTCGTACATTTGGCTGTTGTGCTCATTGTACGTTTGGCACATTTCACAACGTATGGGTTGTGGTTGAGTTGTTTGCGATGGTTCTACCCGGTGTCTTTTCCAGTATATCTTAGCCCCGTTAGTTAGTACGGCTTCTATGATTTCTTGCGATTTTGTTAGTACGTAGATAGGTCCATGTAGGTTGGTCCTGCCTTGTGCATGATGCGGATACATTTGATGATAGAATACCCTTCTAATTGTAGTTCATTCTGTATCTAGTCATCTGTGTATGATGGTAGGACGCCACGGATTACCACGGAAAGAGCTGGTGGTGATCTAGGAGGCGGCATTTGTTTCGGTTCACGTTTGTCAAGCTGTGTGATCTTACTGTTTTTTTGTTGTTGTTTTTTTTTTCGAATATTTCAAAGGAGCACTTGTCCCTAATAGTTTTCATCAGATTCGGACCTGAAAATTTCATAATGTAGTCGTTTTTAGTTGGTATGATTTCAGTTATTGCTGCTCGAGACATGTACTTAGTCAGCTGGAAGGATATCTGCTTGTTGTTTTGAAATCTGGTGTCGAAGTTTGATAATAGGAAATTATAGATCTGAGGTTTGTCTGTCTCATTTTGATTTCCGAGTTTCATGTGCAGTTCTTGGCTGTCGTTTGAGGATTCACTAAGATCGTGCAGCCTTTTGCTTTGTACTGGAGACCGTGAACGTAATCGATTCTATCGTTCTTGGTTCTATTTTTCTCTTTCCTGTTACAGTTGATTGGTGAGGGCCAAGTATGACCTGAGGTAAACCGATGTGACCTGTGTCCCCTATATTTTAGAAGCTGAGTGGCTAATCTGGAGAACGGTTAATGCACATAAGCGGCCGAAATAGAAAGATAATAAAAGTATCGTAAGATTAGCTAAACAGGACAATTTGAAATAACTTTCAGTATGAAATGACATTTAATTACTCAGATACACAAATCCGTGCAATGTTTCCATATAACAACAACAACAACATTTTCCATAGGACTACCCACCATAACATGTCTTTAGATACAAAAGCCTTTAGATATTAATAAAACATCCAGCTGTTAGTTCAGAAATCCATTTAGAAGGTATTTCAATTAGGGTAGTTCCCATGCTGATAAGTAACTCATTCCAAAGATTAGCTTCCTTTAGTAGGTTACAGAACAAATTAGGCTGCTTTAAATATAGTTTTAAGCCAATACATAACGAAATCTTTTAACATGCACAAGCCTACGTATTACTCGTCAAAGCACATTAGTCCATTCTTCATCTCACATAATCGAAAACGTAACTTTACATACACTGTTAGTATAGGCTATCCATTAGGCATGCAATAAATAGAAGTTCTTAAAAATAGCATTGGCTGGTTTACCTTTCTGTAGATATTTGTATAGTTGTATAAATCTTAGCAATCCTACCGTAAAATATAGAACACCAACATAATTTAAATTCGCATGATTTAAATTCAATATTAAACATAACTTTCGGAATTGCACACAACAATAGAAATCTTCAATTCTACACCATTTTTCTAAAACAGCTGATCGTCGATTTTACTTATTTAGTTCAATCCTTCGAATAGGCAAGTAGCCTCATAAAAATACGGAAAGATTATATGTCGTGACGTCATTCCATAGAATAAGAAATATGTAGAACGTAAGATCTTTTCACGTCCTCGGTCATAGATTAGGTAATTCACATAACGTGCAATCCTTTAAAATTCATTCTAACAACCTGTTGGTATGTTGCTTGCCATTGTGCCTTCCATTTGTCGTGAGCCAGGTGTCGTCATAGTTGAGATCAGTCCGAATGCTTACTTGGTTATAAATTCAGCAATATATAGAAAGTGGTAACAGATATTAAAATGATATAAATTTTATACGAAACCAAAATTATAACCACAATCAGAGTACAATGAGTAGCTAACGTCAGGATATTTGAGCTAGAATTTTAACTAGTCAAACTAAGTATTCGTAATACCTTTAAACGACTAGAAATCGCGTATGGTGTACCTTTCAATTGCTCAGCAGCAATAACGTTTTTTGACTGATGTCTCCCCAGTAAGATCTGTACATGCTGTTCCCAGCATACACTATTTACATTTCCAGTGTAGTTATACAAACGGTGAACATATTACTTCACCGTTTAATATCTTATTTGTACAATCATTTTCATTTGTGTAACTGATCATCGTTTAACCAATTTAAATCATGTGCCGTTGATTTAATATCAAAAAACAATAATTTATCATTATACAAAAAAATGCTCACTTCAACTTTCATATGCAAAAAGTAGAGACATCTACCGGATTCCTTGTAAAACTACTAAAAAATACATTTATATTTAAAACATTAAATACTTCCTTTTAAACTTTTCATTCAACAGAACTTCGTTTAAAACGTCTTTTAACACTACTAAAACTTTTAAAACTAGTTATTTCTTTTCTTTTATCAAACTTAACACAATCTCAAACCCAATAATCAATCCTTTGACTTGCCTAAATATGGGGCCACAGCATACAGACCACAATATTTTTGTTTGCCGCTTTCAGTCGCTGGCAGTTCTACGTCAGTTTTGCGAAGGAAGATCACAGTCTTACGTATGATTAATTTTACGTATAACATTTAATTATTAATACTAACTATGAGTATTTATTACGCCCGGGTTAAATACACTAATATCTCTATAAAATATATTTTTTGAGTTTCAGATACATTGAATTAAATTGGCTTTGCTTATAACCTTTTGTCGTTTTCGGCTCAGGCCTGTATGGGGTGGGCAGAGGATGGGGAAGGTATGGGTTAGGGCCTTTCATAATTTACTATCCTGGCAGCGCCGTCTCAGATGCATCATAATAACGAAGTCTAATACTTGGTTTTTGTATATCGATATCTGCGACTGAAATCACATCTATTGGACCAGATATTCGAAACTCCGAAGATCCGGATAGACATCCCTAGTTACTTTAAGTATCTTAAGTTGTTTCTAATTAACAATTCTAACAGTGATTTGTGCGTTAGAAAATGATCACCCCATGTTAACAATTCACAGGGCGCTCCAGAGTTACCAGATCTTCGGCGGAAGATATGTACTCCTTTTAATCAATAGTGAAGGGATAATATAAATACCAAATATCTCACCTGAGGGCCGATTCCCGAACAGACGTTACGTTAGACAGAGTGCGAGCGTCGAACTTCAGTCGTTAACGACGCTTTGATTTGTATTCCTGACCGTTCGTTAACGTTTTCGGCGATAGCTTGCGCGCGTCTAATGTCTTCGTTTTGAGCGTGAGGTAGGAAGCGAGAGAGTTGATTACTCGTTAACGAACAAAAATGGCCGCAGAGTAGTAATCGATACTTCGAGAAGATCTTGTATAAACATTGAGCAAAAAATATAATAAAATTCCCCCTTAAGTGGACGAAGGATGAAGGAAATACAAGGGCCGTAAGTAACTGTTAATTAACTATAAATTTCTTTTCAATTTTCTGGATACTACTTGTTGTAATATGACAGGAGACCTGCTTAAAATACACTTTCACTAGTGGGCCTTTCTTTAGCATGTATCGACAATCTTTTTGAAACAAGCCCGTTAGTTAGAACTACGCTTTTCTCAGTTTGCTAATTACCACTGCCCTCTGTCGTAATTCTCTATATTTGTTAATTACATGTGTTGTGTGATTTCTAGAAAAGGTGTTGGGGACGAGCCTACTTCATTTGGAACTTTAGGATGAAAGACGTTAGGATTGTGGTTATCCCAAAATGAATTTATGTCCGTGTTCATAGAATACAAATGTGATATGATTACATCATTACATATTTCGTATTATATAAACCTATACTTATTTTACAAGAAATATGTCTGCTGTAGATTAGATAAGTTTTACCAATAAACTCACATTCACCAGTACATTTTCTTAAGTAGTACATAAATATATTTTTAAAAAACGTGTGTAGTTGGTAAAGCACCCTTGTCATCTGTGAGCATATAGTAGGCTATATTTGGGTATTGAGAACACACGATAGGATCTCGCCAGTTTTATAATCCTTGTGTATACTGTAAAAGACTTCTTTACAGTAATAGTGTAAATTTAATTTCCGCTTCTTTAAGTTCGTTACACTTTACAAAAGTACATTTGAGCACACAGAAGTTGGAAGTTTTGCTTTATTCATTTAGACCATATGCATACAGCATACAGTATTCTACACCCGTCATTAGTGAAAGTATCGTCTTGAGTTTGTCTTCTTGAATAGTACTATCCAGAAAATATGAAAGAAAGTTATTAGTGTAATTAATGAGTAATTATAATACTTGGGTCATTTTATTTTTTTAAGATAATAAATACATTCTCATGATATTAGGTAGTCGAGCCATCAGAGTGTCTCCACCTTGTTAGTTTTCCGGTTAGGCGGCGAACCTGTTCATATTTATTTATTTTCGCCTATTTATCATGAATCACATGAGTTCGTTGATATCAAAACACAGTTTGCATTTCTACATACATTTACAGTTTGCATTATTACAGACACATCTTTACACACAGACACTGCGACAGCCAATAATCCAAAAATTGTTACGAAAAGAAATGTGTTGTCATTATTAATTCATTAAATGCGTGTTTACATTTTTTAGTTGTTCGATTCCAGCGGTCCACCATGCTAACTGAGCTTTTTCAAACGTTTCAACCTCAACAACCCGTTTCCTTTTCCCTCTCTATTCCGGCCCTAGCCTTAGATGCCTAAATACCATAAATAAAATTCAGCTCTGCCTTTAACATTCACACTATATGCTTGTTCTGAAAGCGGCTGCATCTAAATAGACTAGTTTTTCCGATCTGTCACTCATATTACAATTGTATTAGCCGAAATATATAAGGTAAAATTTTAAAATATAAAATCTACAGCAGAAATGTATCTTTCCAACATATGTGTAAAGTGTTGAAATGCACAGTTTCGAAAAAAAAAAACATTTTATTTTGTTATGGGCCAGTCTAGTAACTTTGGACTTCGGCCCGTCACGATTCGCTTTAAGCTGTTAAAATCCACACCAATGCCCGTGCCGGGACTCGAACCCAGGACCTTCGAGCCGACGGACTACCGCCGCAGACCGCTTGGCCACCCGGCCGGCATATCAGTTTCGAGTAATGCAGGTGTGAAGTAAGCGTGAAAGAGCGGAAAGGCCAAGGGTCTATTTAGATGCATCCGCGTTCAGTAGAAGCATATGGTGTGAGTGTTGAAGGGAGAGCTAAAACCGGATCACTTTTGGTTAAAGGTAATATGCACCGTTTATAACAAAATATATTGTCTAACTTGACTTATTCTAACCCGTCTTCGCTCGCTATGCATACTGTCCGTGATTATAGTATCAAAACACTTGTCCTTCATAACACGAAATAACGATATTAGTCCGTCTGCTGTCGTATGTAATTGGTGAATTCAAAAACATCTTAATTTTATTTATGGTCTTCCATCTAAGGCTCGGGCCGAAACAGGGAGGAAAAGGAAGCGGGAAGGTGAGGGAAAACCTCAATCAGGACAGTCAGCCGCTGGAACTGAACAACTCAAAAACATATTTAACGAATTAATAATGTCACATCGCTTTTCGTAACAATTTTTGGCTGTCGCTGTGTGTGTGTGTAATTATGTGTCTGTGATAATTATTTACATGGAAATGCGCGGTATAGAGCGTATACTATATGACACAATAGCTGGCATAGATAAAGTAAATTATAGTCGGAAAATATAACCTAAGTAGTTACTTTTCTCCAATGCTTTCAGGCTTACAACCACTGCCAGTTCAATTTAGAACTGATTCCGCCAGACCACCCCTTTGGGGGTGTCTCCCCCTAAATCTCGACAACACCCCAGCTCCCACCCCATCTTTAAGATTTTAGCCGTCAAAAATCGATAGAAACCGTGCAAAATCCACTTACAGCCTCCCAATCTTGACTTTACACTCCGAAACTGAAAATCCTGGCGGAATTCCAGATTTTAGAAGTTTCGTCAATTCATGCCACAAGTTCTCTTCACTTTTCTTTCTGATAGAAGGTATTCCAGCAATCAAATATGGATTGTTTTTCGTAAATTCAATCATTTTTTTTATTTTGTTCATCTGTAACTTTATAACTCGTTTGTTTGTTATTTTCTTTTCGAGTTCTGAGGTCAAACGTTGATTTCGCTGATCGATTATTTAATACCTTCGATCAATCGATAATTGAAATCAGACCGGAATCTCGCAATCTGATTGGCTGAAAAGTTATAGCCTCTACACAAGGTATAATGATGGTATATTTTAACCTAACGAGCACCAGCGCCAAGGCGTGATGTGTCAGGAATACCATTTTGCTAACCACGCGGCCTCTTCCAACGCTAGAGATTTGTACGCGTGATCAAGCTGACGTCTATTCGGGAATCGGCCCCCAGACCCCATAATGAACATCTAAAAGAAATAATTGTATCGATTTGATAAAAGTTCATGGAAAATGTCAAAATACTTCAAAGCTAGACCAGAACGTTCAGACAACTGGGGAATAAAACAAAAAGCAGTTGTCTGCTGCCCAGATTGAAACATCCTCGCCAAGTGTATGGTGAAGGCTCTATTAGATATCAATAAATTGCTTTATTTCTATACCTCAGAATCTCACTAATATTATCAATCAATTTTTCAATGCTTGATCTCATTAATATTATTAGTCAGTTTCTCTGTGCTTATATTGTTAGTGTCACTTGTATCCTTGTTTCCTTGTACTCAAGCGTTTCAGGTTCAATCCCTGGAGCGTATGAGTGACTCACAGTCTATTTAAAATTGTAGGACATGACCCTAAGAGAATGACATACTCCGATCAGTTCACATAACGCAACGATGTTCGGGATACAAACTTGTCTTAGGATCAGCGTCATCATGCCAAATTTGATGTATTAAAGAAGCCTCTGCCATCAATTTACAATTAATACTAGGGAATTCTATGTGGGATTTCAAATTTAGCCGAATAGATTGTCAGATAAAACTGCATAATTATTGTTAGAAAGGAAATAGAGGAATGATCCCATTATTGTAATATACATGGTGAATGACGTCAATATCTGAAGGTTTAAGCCTATCTTATTATTGTAATATCTTGGCTTTGAAAGTTTAGAGCATAGAGTTAGAGTTTATATTCCTAACTCTATGGTGTAGAGTTTAAACAGCTGACGGAATATAATTACTTTAATGGTTATATAAAACAATAACTTTCATATATTTTGTGCGGATCTTTTAAGTAAGAAGCATAGCAACGTAAGTAGGCTTAAATAATAGGATTAACGAGTAAGCTTAATACCTACCACAATGAATCCAATCAGGTACTGGGAAGGTCACCGCGGCCGTGGTGCTGCCTTCTGACCAAATATGATAATGAGGCCTTTAATTGTTATTCACTAGTACTTTTATCAAAACAATTAATGCATTAAGAAATCAAGTTTCAAAACATCAACTTACATGGCCGTTTAAATGCAAGGTTATCTTTACAAGGCTGGATGCCAATAATTTTATAGACGACACTCAACTACATAGTAAACTCAATTTACATGTGAGAATACCATCTACATTATTAAAGAAAGCAGGAGTTGTTTACGGAATTCCTCTTGATATGTTAATAGAGGAAATCCTGGCAATCACTGAGGGCTCTATTCCGATCATTGGTGCACGGCGTATTCTGAAACGTGTTAAGAACGATCAAGGTGAAGTACAACTTAATCCAACAAAGTTAACAGAATTTACGTTGGAATCTCAATTCATTCCAGAGTACATTTATGTCTATAGAGTAAGATTCAAGGTCAAACCCAAACTTCGGCGGGTTTATCAGTGCTATGCGTGTTTCGGATTTTGGCACAGTGCTGCCACCTGTAAAAACGAACGGAAATGTGTCCATTGTGCATGACCTTTCCATGAAGATCGGCCTTGCACTAACCAAGTAAACTGCGTCAATTGTAAGTCTCATCTTCATCGTGCTGGATCTACTGAATGTAAAGAGTTTTAGTTTCAACAAGATATTAACAACTTAATGGAAAATCAAAACATCTCTTATTATGAAGCCTTAAGTATATTAAAACCTAAATTCACTAATGATAATGCATCTTTTCCAGTCATTAGCAAACAAGTGTTTACTGACAAGTCAAGTACACAAACTCCTTTTAAACCTAAACTAGTAGATAGTTGTACTCAGTTCTCTCACTCTGATTTTAAGGAATGTAGTACTACGAGTACTACAACACAAACTGACCTATTCATGGAAACTGTGAATCAAGAGTACAGTGAAAAGTGCAAGTTATCATGAACTATAAGAGGTCTGGTAATCGTAAACGACTGAGATGCCAAAAAGATGAATCTTTAAGCAACAGTTCAGAAAATGTTAGTCTAGACAGCTTTAATGATAATATATCAAATAATGAAGATGCGCAGTTGCTAGTTCATTTTGCTAATACCCAACCACAGACTGATTTTGATTTACCACAATATGATACCATGCCTCAACAAATTCCTTTTTAGTTTTACTCGATCTAATGAACCACAAAATCAAACTGACTCAATGTTTATATTGAAAGATCTTTTGGAGACTATGAGGAATACAATGGTCAAACTTTATAAGAATCCTAGGCTGGATCATAATGATGATTTTTTTTATATATGCCAAACGACAATACAGAAATTAGAATGCAAAATGGAAACGCAAATTTCAAACTGATATTCTTCAAAGACATCACACTTTTCATTAATTACTTATAATTTATTTCATTAATGTCACGAAGTTAACCTTTAAATACATAGTTGACTGTGTAAAGGTTATCTCATGTGAGAGACCAACGCTAAACAATCAAGGAATGGAATGGAATGAATCATAGATAACAGAGCTTTGAATGTCTACTATTCAAGCGGGATTTCAATAACGATGATTTTATGGAGTAGAAGCTCAAGAATACTACTTATTTGGATATTACTAGCAGCAGGAATGTATAAATATCCGATATAGAATAAGATCATTCAAGGTAACAGATTTTAAGAAAGAAATATGTTATTTTATGAATCTGATTCAATGTGTTGATGATTCAACAATGTAAATTGTGTTTAATGGAAATTTGTTTAAGGAACTGGATTTAACGCATCATGTGTGTTTCTATTTTATACTTGATGCATGATCTGTGATACACATGCTTGTATATAATTTGCATGTATTTGTATAAATATATTTGGAATCAGAAGCACCTCACATACTAATAAAGAGATTTTAGGAGAAACTAACCTATCTTATTGTGTATAGCTAGTGAATGGTAAAACTAGGCTAACTTAACGTAATCTAACGGAACTTAGGATATTGAGGAACATTTACTCGCTCTGAGAGATGTATGTAACTAACCCTATGCGGCCATACTCGTTAGTAGATTCTGATCTAAGAGTGCGATAACATTTATGTTAAACTAAAGTTTAACAATTATGTCCTCTGCTTGAAGAACATTAAAACCGTGATCGATGTGTTGCAAAACAAGAATGAAGCAATTATCTACAACGTTTGAAGGAAATAATGTTACGTACAGAATTTGAAGGAAATAATGTGTTTAATGAATCTGCTAAAAGGTGCTATAAAATATTAATTTAATTTATCAAAACATTTTGTTCCATAATGTGGTTGTTTGCGATTTTAATAGCTTCCACAGATCCTTAATTATTGACGGAGAACTATCATTTCAAATGAACTTTGACAAGCTTGAGAACTTCAATGTGACTTGCAATATTGTGTCATTATCACAAATAAAAATTCTAATAATAGTTCCACAAATAATTATTCTATATGATTGCTTCCTGTTTGAGGAGTTGTGTTTATCTGCTACCTCTAAGTGGTGAACCTTAGCCTTACTCCATGTCTGAAAACGAATTAACATTTCACAATTGTGTCTCCGAAATGCAGAAAATTACTTTTTTCCCAAACTTTCGTTTGGTCTTTTGGATTTCGAAACTTGTGTTTGTTTATCCAATATCATCAAGCTTTTTCTCCATATTGCTAGTGTTTTCCTTTTCAGTTCTTCCTCTCATTTCAACTTCTTCCGCCCTTTACTATCACATCGTAGTCTCCAAAGACTCTGGTTTTCGTCTGACAAGAAAGAATACGTTGGAAGTAGATGTATGGTCTGTCACTGTGAGTACAGTTTTATCAATTTGCTCCCTCGTTTCAAGATTGAACCACTTGAAAACTAGTACCTCATTATTTTGTTCACTGCAATCAATACCAATGTTAAAGTATCGAAGAGCATTGAGATTTGTTATTTTGTTTCTTGGTTTAGTGTTACTCGTAATGTTCCTGCATTTTCTTATTGACTTGATACGACTTGAGGTTCCTTTCTTAGCTGTAATTAGTTTTCACTTTCTGATTCTTCAGAGAATTATTGTGGAGTCTCTGTTTGTTTATTCTGTACTCGTTGTGAGAGACAATTTGGTTTCCATGAAGAATCGCATACAGGGAATGCACAAAAGATATTATCCTGAAACCTACAAAAACAGAATATTCTCACAGTTTTTTACCATCACCAGAACAACTCTGCAACGTAGATCACCACCAAACGAGTTATTTCTTTTCATTACAAAATTACAACATCAGCACGGCATGCTGTGTGATATTGTTGCTAATATCAACACAGTCTATGGATTTCAACTCTTAACTCACACAGTAGATATTTTATTTTTCGCATTGGGAGCTTCTTATTTCACCGTTGTTGCTCTTATCGACGGGTTTGGTGAAGATGATATTGAAATTGATTTCCTTGAAAGCTTTTTAATGACCTGGGGACATTTATTCAGAATACTTGCAGTAACGTGGGCGGCTTCGGAAACTTATGCTCAGGTTAGTGAAACATTTGTTTTATCTTGTCACTTTTAGGCACTATATCAAAATAGATAAATTCCATGTGAATTATAGTGTAGAATAATTAATCATAATTTTAGACCTATTATGGTTATAAAACATCTAAAGAATATTGTTGAAACGGACATTGGTAAAATTCTAGCTCTATATCCGGCAAGCTGCTATAAAAAATTCGAATATTGTCCAGTGCCTGCAACCGAGAAAAAGTCAATAAGTTAAACACATGGGTGCTTCAGGATTTTAAACATGGTACACCGTCTTCAGTTCTCTTGTCAGAACTAAAAAAACTGTTTTGAGTGGCTGACTGGAGTTCAATGAACCTTCAGGACGCTCTTCAAACTGTTGATTCTTCTGTGATGATCTCTGACTAGAGGTAGTTATTGCGTCTACCTTTGCATCGCCTAGACCTCAGTTCAGAACTTTAGTACGTTAATTTGCACTAAACCAAAGACTTCGACAGAGGCAATCTTTGTTGGTCTTATCTTTTATGATAACGCTCACAGTCAGGTCCCACAATGGACTCTACAGGCATCGCGTGATTTTGAATATGTTGTCTCTCTTCACCCTCTGTAGACCCTGATTAATCGGTTCTTCCGCTATCAGGATAAATTCCTGCGAGGGAAGAAGTTCGTTAATAACAGACAATTGTCGTTCTGCAAACGTATTCTCGCCTTGTAGGCTCCGTCGCCCGTACTAACTATGCAGTGCCTGGTATTCCAGGATCAGATAGCAACAGAAACCTATAGATGCTCAACGAGCTTAATGGTATTACGGAAATGAACGGTCAAATAAAAAATGAAACATTCTTTTCAAAGGATTTATTTTACAATGCCCCTATTTCACCTACATCTGAACTAACAATTTTCCTTGTTTCCTTGAATAAATACATCCGGTGTCCTTTAGACTATCATTAACCATTCCATCTAGCTTTCCAAAATCAATATGCATAAATAAATATAAAAAATAAACTTCAATAGAATATTCAATAATATCAATTGAACAAAATCATAATTTCCAAAAAAATTTATATCTCACACTTTCAACACCCTAAATCGTTCAATTCAGATTTTATAGAAAAGAACCATGATCTTTGAAATTAACAATCTTGAGCTTCACACAAAACCCGCATATTAACTTCAACAATCAAAGAAAAAAAGGCCTGGTTGGCCTATTTCAATTAGGGGGTGGGTGGGTGAAAATTACAAAGTGATCCAAAAACTAACTCTAAACTTCTCAGAATTAATTGAAACTTCACAAAACGATTATTTAGACTATTCCTCACAAGTAGTAAAGCAATCAATGATTTAACGTAAGTTAAAATTATCCTATTTCAAGTTAAGTCCAAATTCCGGGAAGAAAAAAATAAATTTTCAAATTTTCGCTTAATACTTAATCTCGTGGTCCTAACTCTTCCAATTTAATTCAAAATAAATTTTACCATGAGTTTTATCACAACTTACTCGAACTATGTCTCTACAGCAAACAATTTACTAATCCACGCATGAATACGCAGACGCGAAACGTTATACTTAAAACTCGCACAATTTCTCCATTTTTATAATTATTCTCACTTTAGAGTTTATTTCTTCACTTAATTCACTGTTCTTATTTGCTTTCAATTATTTCTTTAATTTCTCCATTCACTCAACCACACATACTCCATTCACTCAACCACCTTATACTCACTCAACCACACATACTCCATCAAACCTGACTTTAAGTACAGCTTTCAAAGAATTCAAAATAAATCAAGACAAAAGATGATCAGCAACTAATTCCCATCGAAATTATATCTATCACAACCAAAGCAGGGATTAACCTCACTTTCAATAATCTAACCCGCTGTTGCTCACTTAACACTACTCACTTTAATAAAAACTGGAATTTTAGAGGAACTGAGGAATTACCACTCGCAGACGATATCTCAGACAAGTCCAATTAATTTTTCTTTACAAATTTTCCTTGCCTTCGAAACCTCATTACAAATTACCAACAACGCAAACCATCACTTCAAACTCCATTATCACACACACATTAATTCCCTTGAAAGATCACCTAACTTCGATTCAGGCATTTTAAAAATACCGTAATATCACACGACTAACTGCAAAACAACATTTAATTTCAATAGCAACACTCTCCATTCACTCTCAAACCGAACTGGACCTACCACCTCTAGCATGCTTCCCAGTAAGCCAACTTTCAATTTCCAACTTCACTGACTATGAAAGTCCAAACCACTCTGCAATCTTTGTCTTTCCCGAAAAGACATAATTCTAACAATTGAAACCCTCATGGGAATCTCACGAAAGCGTACCTAACCTGACTTTAAAGAACCTTCCCTCTCTCAACCTAACAAAACTTCATTCACATTACGAACATTGAAAAACTTTGAAGTAACAAACTCATGCATTCCACCATTCATTTTTATTTTTAGAAATCATGACGATTTTAACTCCTTGAATTATATTAATTATCATGCAGTAAAAATCTTCTGAAATCATTCCGTTTTAATACTTGTTTTATTTAACATTACAACTACGACCGTTTAAGCTCAATTTCTAGATGCCTTCTTAATGTATTAACAAATGTAATTCCCCCTTGTTATGCGGTTCCTAGATTAGACTAACTTTGCTGAAAGGAAATTACTGTTTAGTTAGTTTTAACTCACCTTAATTTAATTCACGCTTAAATCTGATCTGTAGCTTTTTTACTGTATTAATTAGCATTTTGTTAGATTTTAGGTTTTGATCCTGGTATCCAAACTCATTAGTACCGTTTTTTACCTTCTAGAATGATTACTTCCAACTGTCACATGAGTCTTGATTCTCAGATCAACCATTACGAACTTCTCAGAAAGTATCGAATGAAACCACACCATCTCTTCCATTTTATAATAAATTTGCACACCTTCTTTTCTATAACTTACAGAATTCAGTTTGAACGAAAGGATAAGAATTCTAACCGTCATTTCCAACGGAATAGAATCAAGTCACCATCGTACTATTCTCTATCATTATTTCCGCCAGAATGTCTGGCCATTCAAACATTAGGCCACTGGCATTCTGCTGGTGTAGAATGTTGCAGAAACATACTGAAAACGTCTCTGAGTTAACACGATTCTATTGTCCCTTAGGACTAAACCAAGTTAAAGTCACTCTACAGCCTTAACAGTCATTAAACTGAATTAACCGAAAAATCAAGGTTATGGCACGTTGATAGTAGAAGTGTATGGAACCGAAAAGGATAACGCTATTCTGCGCATTTCTTTCTGGCTTCGAAGAAGTTTCTTTCTTCGCAGAAAGATGGCTCTGAGTTCTTTCAATAACTTTCCTTCTTAAACATCCTGATACATAAAGATTGGCTCCTGATAACAGGAAATGCTCAACCAATCACAGTTCAGTTTGCCATGATCTATATTGCTGTTGACCTCGGAGATATCTACCAGTGATAAAAGATAATTTACCCAAGTCAGAAGACATTTCAGACTCAAGGTTACTTCTGTGTATATTGTTCTATGTGGTTATAGTCTGTCCATTCTTTGGGATTTAGTAGTGGTTTATGATATGGTGTTTGCATTCCAGGTAACATCTGTGATAATTGAAGTGTATATCAAGTCAAAATTAATTTGAAATTGTTCTTAATTTACCTTTAGTTCATGAACTCAATTGAAGAATTTCTGATTTACAATTTAAAACTCAGGTTTATAAGCACGCGTTGAAGTAAACGGAGATCAATCATCAATTTGCAAAACAGTGATTCGTTGGTATTTGTCATCTGCGATCAATGTTGTTTGTGAGAAAGACAAATTACTTTTATACTCACGAGGAATTAAGGATAGAGTAAAGAATTGTTTATTTAAATTTATAAACTGTCGAAAAATTCTCAAAATTTCCTTGTTCCATTGGTAAAAAATCCGAAAAGAGTGCAACAAAACATTCATAACTTGAAACAAAGAGCGTGTTAAATTCTCCAGTGCCTACCGGCAGCATAATTGTAAATCCACCAATCCTTTTACCATTACATACAAAAAACGCGATTTTTTCCACCGAGTAGCCTTCATTCAGTAGGTGGAGCGCCGGATTCCCGTTCGGGAGGTCCTGGGTTCTGTACCTGTGGTCGAACATCCTGACTATGATTTTCCCATGGTTTTTCATATTTTCTGTTTTCTTTTCTTACAAGGCATTGACAGTTGATCACTAGTCATGACCCATTTTATGTTTCACTCCGTTAATAATTGTCGCTATAGACGTTTCAGTTGTTGTTGCAGCCCTCCTCTTTAGTTTCGAAGAAATTGCTGATGATACGTCGTCTTCCAAGAATAACAGAAAGTTATAAATTTTATGTTTTCATTTGTCGAGTAGATCCTTTCTTCTTCCTAGCGTACTACCAATCTGTACCTCATAGCATATCAAAATACAAGTCACCGTCACGAAATGCTTCCCCAACTGATTTTAGAACGACATGAAAGTGGCGATACTATCAAGAGAAAGGAAAATGTACCTACGCAAGCACTACTTTCACTTGTAATAGTATGTATGAGCTCCTAATAATATCGTGTAGAAATATAATTATATCTGGACGCCGTAACACTCTTAAGAAATGTAGACTGCATCTCCTTAAATCTCTCAGGTATCGTGTTCTTCCTTCAACTTTGGATGCGTATTATTTCCTTCTCTGCGTATTCTCCGATAGGTTGCCAAACTGCTCCAAATCTGCATGTGCCGTACGTGCAGTGGAGACTACAGTGACATACGTACAAACCTGTATCTAGAGCTTATTTACTATCTTACTCTGCGGAGCATCCAAGCATCCTAGGAGTAGATAATAACTTAATCAAGAGCAAATTGCATCTGATAAGAAAACGCTGGTAATCACAAATTATTTATTTTATTCTTTTAAAACCAAACATCTGAATCTGATTAATATTGGTTCTTCTTCTGTAACATACCTTTCCTACTTACATAACAAAGCACAGTAATTAACTGTATAATATTTTCTTTCACATATTCAAAACAAAATATCTTCGAATAGAATTCTTCAAACTATATCATAGTAACGATATCAATCTTTTTACTTTTCATAATCCCTTCAAAACAAATCTTCCATTCATTTTATTTACGTTCTCTACTTCAAGTCCCGTATAAAACTATACTGCCATATTTTTTTAACCTTCAAACTACTAGCAACATCGCAGCAGCCCGCAACACATTTAATATTGCCTTTTTCTTTTCTTTTCTCTTTCTTACTTATTTGCCTTTACAACCAACTTAAATAAATACAAGATATATAGATTTAGACGCAATTTGGCCTAACAAAAAGGTTTATTTCTCCACACAACAATAAATATACATTTGAGCCAGACATTGGACCATAACATATATTCCCCGACCTATCGAGGAAACGACAAAATAAATTCATTCAAAGTTATATAGATTTTTCTGGTAAGTTGTAGGCAATAATGTTGTAATACAGTTACATAGTTGAGATTTTAATATGTTCTCATCCAGTTTCTTTATCTTGTTATATCTCTCCATAACGAATATTTTAGCACTATTATAGCTGGATCGAAAGGCAAAGTATGGAGCCTTGTTAACTTTGCATAGGACCTGTTTTTTGATTGGTAATAGTGAGTAAAAACTCTTTTAAATGCTTTATAACTTCTATTTTTTTTTTCATTTGATTGGTACCAAAAGAATGTGGAACGCTGGAGCACAAATGGTATTACTTTTAGTTGCTGTTTTTTTTAATTTTTACAATCTTGCATATATATATATATATATATATATATATATATATATGCAAGAAATCCCCTTTAACAGCGAAGTGTTACATCGCACAATTTGAATATATATATAAAGGGGATTTCTCTGCAGAAAGATAGTAAAAGAACGCATATTAGATAATTTTAGATTTGTTTCTCTTGTCACACTTTTCCCGGTACTTTTTACCACTACGGTACACTCTTCGAGTTGATGGGCTTTTTTTGCCACGAGCATTTTTTTAGTACTTGAAGGATTGTATTGTTGATACGTTTTTCTTTTTATAACGGAAGTATGGCAATCAGAGTATTTACTCTCGGCCGAAGGATTGGATGTCTTATGACATTTTACCCTAGTATCATGAAATGATTGAATCCCGACATTTTTACTTCCTCTTATTTGCAGTTTCTCAAAACTGGCATTACTATCTTTATTAGGAGAATTTCCTTGCACTTGTACACTTCTTACCAACACTGGGTAGCACAGATGAAATTATGAGTAATTCAACTTCAATCTCAGTCCCGGAAAACCTCATTCAAACCGAAAATGAGAACATCCCTACTACTATAATAGATGCGTGTGTGGACAGTCGCCAGGAAGGAACTATGAGGGAAGACTTCAGTTCCAGTGATGTTTTGGAGTTACATTGCATGGAAGAAGTGATCATGATGAATACGACTGAAGGAGAGAATCAAATGGATGTCAGCTTGCCTGAAAACTTTGGTGTGTCAATTCGAAAACATCGTAGGAATACTAGAGGAGGTAAGATAAAACGTCAAAAGCTACGGGAGCGAATGAAGGAAGAATGGAAATGTCAAAAATAAAAGTAAAGAAGCTGGTTAGGAATGAAACCCGTAGTGGTCAGAAGAATGCTTAAATAATTGAACGGAAGAAAGAAGTAAGTTTGCCGTCACGTCAAAGAGACACAAAGGAAAGAAATATATTGCAAGAGGAAAAGAATTCAAGAAATGGAAAAACCTGCACAGAGTCCTCGCATTCTAGGAAAAGGGTCTAATCTGAAAGGAAGAAAATACCGGAAGTCCAGTTAACGCGCACATGAAGATAAGGTGCACAATCCTCTGTCGGATAATCCTCTCAAACTGGATATGGATATAAGGACCCCTACACCAGTAACAAGGGATATTCCCATACAAGAAGATGACCTTTGCAATGGAAATTACGTTTACATAAATATGATTCCGTCCTCCTTAGTCGATGTTCTGAAGCTCAGACATTCTCAACGGATAGCTTCAAGATCATTTCCAAGTATGGCTAAGCAACCACAAGATGTCAATGAGGAAAACGCCACGGAAGGGAAAAAGGTTATTGATATAGAAAAAGACAGTGATAAAAGAAGAACGTGTGGAATTGTTGAGGAGACGTAGGAGAGTGCGGAAGAAAGCTGAGCAAATCTGGGGAATACGCTTATGAGATAGGATTAGAGAGCCTGAAAAGTACCACATACGTTAGTATCGATGGAGAATTAAAACCCTGATACAATGAATGAACGGAGGAACAGCCTGATACAAAACCATTATAGCAAAATGTAAATAGTGATAGTTCATAAGATATAAGTGGTTAGTAATAGTCTTAGAAGTGAATATGTATATAGTCAAATATTTGAATGCTCTGTGTGATCACAGACAATGCACAACTAGATGTTGGCAACGGTCCAGAGGTTCATCCCATCTTTTTAGCAAGGAAGTTAGTAACAGTGTATTTAATCAGGAAGATAATAAAGACATATAGTTAGTTAAGAATGTAGATTGAACTTGCAAGGAAAGGATAGTTATTTACAGGAGTTATTATTTTAAATACCTCAAGTACAAAAGTAAGAAGCATGCCAGTTAACAGACTGATTTAGCTAAAAGAACAGACTTAGTGTATATTCGAAATAGCGTGGGAAGATCCAAAGAACGTGCATATTAGAAAAGGACGTGCGGTATATGAAAAGTGTTACGTATAAGGATCGTGCATTTTATAAGGTTAAGGTACAGTGCAGAACGTTTATAGTTACTTAAGATTAGTTGTGTTATAGGAAAGTGCAGTAATAGTTACTGTCCGTAAGATTGGACTATTTATAAGTGTCAAGAAAGTTGGTTAATGATACGAAATACACACAGTGAGTAAAAGAAGACGCTTACTACGTACAGAAATGATATAGGAAAAGTAGTATTCTGAACTATTCTACACAGAACTAGGTTGTGTAAGAGAGACATAGGCATATATTAAGAAGATACTTACCCGTGATATTTTCTAACAGAATAGACATTCAGTCTATAGTGCATTCAGTTGAGTTATATATTGATGAGAAAATTAAGGTACTGCTAGCTAGTAGGTACTATACATACACGAAAAAAAAGGCCTCATACAGAAGAGAAACCTTTTATATCGGTATTCAGTGAGAGAAATATTTTACCAGAATCATTAGTTTACCTCATATATAAATATATTTTGCAGTTTGAACATTAGCAAGTACAGTGAATGAGAAATCAGTTAAGAAGATAGAGAACTGGATATAGAATCAGTGTTGTTACAAATAATTAATCGTATTCATACTCATAAGGAGTCAAGAAAAAAAAATATTTTCATTGACAGTACCTCACTAAACTACCCAGTTATTCACAACTGAAACTGGTGATTCAGTCTCTGTCCCTAGCGCTTCAACGAATCTTGGCTGTATCGTTTTGCTTTGCGACATTAAGAACAATATTCTAGAAAATAATTTTACCTTAATTAGCGCCCGACAGGATTGTAGATCGCACAATGCGTTACAATTTTTCGTGAAGAGAATACGTATTTAACTTAATCTCCAAAAGCTCCTGTAATTGCATACCACTAGAATAGTTTTCCGACAGTTATAATATGAACTAGTCTACGAAGTCCTAACGGCAGTCTATCACTCTACTACACAGATAACAAGCTACAGATATATAAGTTAGTCTAAAATGGTGCCTTTATACTGATTTTTAAGTTGGAAACAATAACTCCCATTTAGAAAGGGTTTTCCTAAACTGTTATTTTTAACTCCTATTTTTTTACAGAAAATTTAAAGTAGAAGTTACTGCTGTCACTACTACGAAAAAGTAGCCGTTTTGCCCACACAGTGTGTTGGACTGATAAAAGAAAGTCTATATGTTACGTCATCTAGCGCCACACCGCTCTGCGCACAAGTTTCAACTTCCTTGCCTTTTTTCTCAATACACGCAAGATGTAACCTAGACATTTGTTCGCGCATACAGAAAAATCTCTTATACATGCTGCTACAATGTGTATGTAACTCTACTGTCTTCAGAAAGTAACACAGATACTCGTTATTATCACTTATATATAATTTAGAGTGTTTTTGGTATAATATCAAAACGTAAAATTATAGAAACTTTAAAATCAAAGATAAAAATCAATCCTTTTACACAGGTAAAATATACGAAAATTACAAAGTGGTTTTATTCATAACAGAACAACGATATTGAATTCAATAGACAATCATCATCTTAGTGATGCACGAACATTACATCAAACCAAAAGAACAGTATAACAATGTTACACATGTGAAAATCAAAATTTTCCATGATATCATCGCCCTCGAGTTACAAGAACACTAATCATTTAGTAAATACCAGAGTAGTGATCTAACAGCCAAGAATAAAATACATCCCACATTACTCATAGTTAAGAATTTTACGACAGCCCCAAGGCAAGAGAAATTAAACAGAGACTCTTATCACAAGCGAACTTATATGATTCCATTCCTATTCCCAAAGAAATCCTTGAATTAAGTCACAACCGAAAATTACTCATCTCCTTCTCTCAAGACCCAGGTAAAATCCTACCTTACACGACCGAAAGCTTACATTCCCAGAACGTCGTAAGACGTAACATGAACCCAATTATGATATCGCCTCTCTCTGAGAAAGGAAGAAAATCCGAGTTTCCATACCTTCCGTTGTCTGACTCCATGAGAATAAACTAGACTGATGAAATCCAACATTATAAAAACACATTTGACATTGAATCTGAACGCTAGTTACAGCAGTGATTTCGATCAGTTAACTTGCACTCTTCGTTCGTTTGTCTAAATTAGTGAACGTTGTTAGTTTCGTCAAGAGGGTGTAACTTTGCAATCTTTAATAGAACTTGAACATTTAGTAATGTCTAATGGTTGTAGTTACAAATACGAACTTTAGTATCTATATGATTCATCGTAAAGTAAGAAGAGAAACCACCAAAAAAGTTTGCAGACAGCGAATTGCAAGCTTTGTTGGATGAGAATGACGCTCAAACGCAACAACTCGCGGATCAATTAAATGTGACACAAGAAGCAGTTTTCATATGTTTAAAAGCAATGGGCAAGATTCGGAAGGAGGGAAAATGGATTCCACATGCATTGACTGAACGACAGCAGGAAAACCGAAAAAACACTTGCGAAATTCTGCTCACCAGGTACAAAAGGAAATCATTTCTCCATCGAATTGTGACTAGTGACGAAAAGTGGATCTATTTCTAGAATCCTAAACTTAAAAGATAATAGGTAACTCCAGGAGAACCGGCGACATCGACTGTAAGACCAAATCGCTATGGATGGAAGACAATGCTTTGTGTTTGGTGGGATCAGAAGGGAGTGATCTATTATGAACTGCTGAAACCTGGTGAAACCATTAATACCCAACGTTACCGACAACAAATGATCGATTTGAATCAACTTTGTGTGAAAAACGACCAGAATATGACCAAAGACAACATAAAGTGATTGTGCTTCACGACAATGCACCCTCCCACACAGCAAATTCGGTCAAGGAAACGATTACGACATTTGGCTGGGAAATCCTTCCGCATGCGGCTTACTGACCAGACTTGGCGCCTTCCGATTTTCACTTATTTGCATCCATGGGACACGCACTTGCTGACCAGCGCTTCACTTCTTACGAAAATGGCTTGATGACTGGTTTGCAGCACAAGAGGCATAGTTTTTTTGGTCTGGCATCCACACATTGCCGGAACGATGGCAGAAATGTATCGCTAGCGATGGCCAATACTTCGAATAAAATAGTTCTTAACATTGTCATCCAATCACTGTGTCTTTTCTGTACATAAATTCCGGTTTCATATTTACTCACCTGGTATAAGTGATAATACCGACGTTCGTTAAGTGCAAGAAGACAAGAATAGTTTCATCCAGAGAGACTTCACAGTGCAGATATACGAAGTACGTGTAGAAAGGGCTATTTCGTATAAATGTTCAAATCACTCGAAGTTCAACTCGAAAGGATAGACCGTCTCGTAGAATATTTCTATATCAAATAAATAGTAAATATGTAGTTGGTTTCTTGTCCATTAATTAAAGCAAAATATCCTCCCTTAGCCAGTATGATAAAGTTGGATTTAGTATGCGGCTCCTTCTTTTACAGGCAGAAAGTAAGCATTAGTAAATACACATAAAGTGTAAAATAAGTGTACAATTATTGCTATGTTTGGAATTATGTAAAATGTCTTATCACATGTCAGCTACGCCCGCGTCCGTCGCTGTTGACGCAAACAAATAATAATCATTTTTTGATAAAGTAGTATGAACGAACTTGAAATTAAAATGAGAAATCTGCAACTTGGTTCCTTGCAAGGTTTTTAGGTACATAAGTGTTACATTAATGGTACTCTACAAAAAAATGTAAACATAATGTTCGTCGACACTATGCACATCGTAATACTGGTACTTCGCCACAAATGTCGCATGTAGGAGTATTGTATCCACCAAAACAGAACGATATTGGATTCTTGAACGAAGGTGGCCTTTCGTGAAAGTAACAACTTTTATTCCATACGTATTGGAAGACGCTTCCAATTTAGGAGAGAACAGATAATTGTGTGTGAAGGATTGTAGTTTAATAATAATAGTTCGTTAGTGGAGATTAATGTCACTCTGTAGTAACAGTATGAGATTGTAAAATCTCCTCACAACAAATTTCCAAATCCTAAATGTTTACAAGTCAGCCCAAACAAAATGTACGTCTCTCTTAACTTTAACCGCTCTACATATTGCAAAGTTTCAAAACAAATAGGAGATGGACATTTTGTGTTTTAGAGCTTCCATAACATGTCATTCGTGAACTTTGGAGGAGGCTTTGCCCCCTCAAAACGTTTTTGGCTCGAAACAGAAAATTACATGTCTGCTAATTTTAACTCTTTCACAAACATCCAAAGTTTCAAGAAAATCGGAAGGAGCTATTTTGTATTCCAGCACTTCTATATTGTGCCATTCGTGAACTTTGGACGAGGTTTTGGCCCCCTCCCCCCGCTAACCGTTTTCAGGTTGAAACCAAAAATATGTATCTGCTAATTTTAACCCCTGCACAAACATGCTAATTTTTCAATGAAATTGGTGGGCTACTATTAGATAATGTCCCTTGTAAGTGGAAATTTAAATTAATTAATTTTAGACACTTCAACGAAGACATTAGTTGTGCCAAATAATCCTCACCACTTAATTATATAGTACTTAGAAAAAAAATTTTGAAGTTTGAAATTACCCTATAAAATTGATACGAAACTTCTATCCGACGAATTTTCTAAAACTTTAATGAATATCATTAATGAAGGAAATTAGCAAACAAATATTTCATTCTTATCTAATAATTATCACTTCAAAAATTAAGGACGTTCATTAAAATTTACTTACAAATTACTGTTAATGTACAAAATGCAAATACAATTTACATTTAGAATCGTGTAATTCCGTCGATAATTATCCCATACGCAAAGCTAGTTGGCAACTCAATAGTTTCTGTCGTACTGAGAAGTAATTAATAAAGGATAGCTAATTGCATGAATTATTTTTCATTTATTATTTCATAAAAAACAAAATTAAGAACGATGTTACAAGAGAAACAACAGAATGCTTTTAAAAGAAGTACGTTTTTGACGTTATCCTTTTAATTATCCATTTCTCCTGTCTTCAATTTGGATTTCAACATGTACGCAGGACATGTCTTTCATTTATAAAGACAACGTCTTAGATCTACAACATTATGAAATTGATGTCAAAGAAACAAGTACAGATACTCGAAATTTAAACTCACTCTTCTACAACAACTCTTCTTCACACGACGCCGTGGGAAGTTCTGCTTCAAATAGAAATGAAAACCATCAGTTTGAGATCATCATTCCAAATTATAATTTTAGTTTCGAAAATAGTGGGTGTTCTACCAATAACTTCGGGATATGTTTCTAAAATAGCTCTCACGTTGTTTCATGTAGGTACCTCATGTATCATAGGTCACTCTACATATTCTCTCATTACAACACATGGAAATACTTATTTTCCTGGTATACCTAAAAATACGATGACTTTAATATATCTGATTGATTTCATAACTATTGTCCTGGCAGAAATCGTTCTCGTTGTGCAGATTATGACTAGTTATCAAAAAATTACTAAACTTTTTCGAGACATTAAAAGAATTGAAAATTATAATTTTAGAGATATGACATTTGGTAGCAGAAAGATCAAAAGATATGTCTCATCACGATTGATTTTCGTGGCATTAATAACTTTAATTTGTTCATTCATGTTCTCCGGGTACTATCAGGACATGTCTTTGTATCCATATGCTTTTATAGTGTTCTTAGTACAACACACTGTTTCAGATTTACAATTCACCTCCATTCTCTTTGCTGTGAACGAATATTTGGCCATATTAAAGAAAGTGTTGAATAGTTATCGAACAAGGAGGGAAATGTGTAATACACGTATAATGAAACGATTTCAGAGTGAAGATCCTAATCATGAATTTGATTCTCCATACATAATTCGTAATCCTCCTCATTTCAGAAATCTGTGTGGACACACAAAGATTGCACGTAGCGCACATAATTCCCTATGCGATTTGATTACAGATGTCAACCAGTTATACGGTGGAATATTGCTTACACATATTATAGGAATTCTTTTATTTTTCCTTTCCGCTGCGTACTTTTGTGCAATGGTACTTCTATGCGACGTACTGAATGAATATTCCAGTGGTTTTGCCAGTGGGATCCTGGTGACTCTAGTTCATAGTTTTAGAATTTGTGAAGTCACACGATTGTGTTCTGGAGTCTCTAATCAGGTAAAATACATATTTCAGTAGTCTACATTTTTAACTATATCTCTTAATATCATTAGCTTCTTCGGTGGAAAACTTTTCTTCTATTATAATGGCTAATACTAGAGACAAGAATTAGTTATAACACATATAACCCATATGTTTTCAGTATGAACTTATGCTTAATGAGTTACTTAATATGTTTGCAGTACATTTATCTAGTGAAATTATAAAAGATTATATAACTGTGAATTTCCATATAGTTGATCTCACATTGGGCATCGCTTTAAAGGCCAACGGCCAAATAGTATGTAAGCCGAACCGTTCTTAAAAACGTTCTAAATCTAACGTTAAAACATACATTTTGCTCCTTGGGTACTGACCTCGGAGACATCTAACGTTGATGAAAGAAAGTCAGAAAGAAAATCGAAGACATTTAAGACTCAATGTTACCTCTTTGAATATTGTTGCCTGTGGTTATATTGTTCCTTTGTTTGAGATTTAGTAGTGGTTTATGATATTGTGTTTTCGTTTCAGGTATCGTCTGGTCTGTGATATTATTAATAATAATACTATATTGCTTGAAGTGCACATGAAGCCAAAGTTCATTTGATAGTTTTCTTAATTTACCTTTAGTTTATGAACTCAATTGAAGAATTTGTAGTGGACAATTTAAAACTCAGGTTTATATGAACACATTCAAGTAAACGGGGATCAATCATCAATTTGCAAAACACTGATTTGTTGCTATTTGTCATTTGCGATCTACGTTGTTTGTGAGAAAGACAAATTACTTTTATGTTCACGAGAGAATTGTGGATAAAGCAAAGAGTTGTTTATTTAAATTTCTAAACTGTCGAAAATTTCGCAATTATATCTTTGATTGGTACAAATACGCAAAAGACTTAATCAAAACACTGATAACTTAGGAGCTTAATCGAAGGCAGGATAAATGGATAATTAAAAGGAAAACGTTGAAACCTATCTTCTTTTAAAATCATTTTAAGTAATTTCTCTTGTAACTTACATGGTAGTAAATTCTTCGTTGCCTACTGGCGGCATAATTGTAAATTCGCCACTGCTCACGCTTGCATACACCTTTTTATCACTGAGCAGCCGTCGTTTAGTAGTTAAAGTGTTGTCTTTACATTCGGGAGGTCCTGCATTCGATACCGGTGGCCGAACATCCTGAATGAGGCTTCTCCACTGTTTTTCATGTCTTCTTTCCTTTTCCTTCCCTGGTACTGACACTTGACCACCAGTCTTGACAAATCCCTGTTTTATTTCCTTAATTGTCGCTAGAGATATTCCTCCATGTCCTACAAGTTTGACAGTATATTTATTGTTGTTCGAATAATACTGTATGATTGTTGGATGTGCATGCACAGAAAATGAAATAAATATAGTTGCTAGAACAATACAGTTACGTGGGACACTGTGAGGTTGGAAGCCATGTTGTTTGTTCGAATCCAGAAAAGTTAGAAGAATGTAGCTAAGGATAACGAAGAATTTGTTATGGCCTCTCGTTATATTATCACATGAGTATTATTGTTATAAATACGAAGAATAAATGTATTGTACAGTTTTAAGTAGTTTTATGTAGCTTCGCAATGTTTTGCTAATGTGTTGAAAGTTGCCCAACAGATGTCGCTACTGCAGCCACTAGTTCTGCAGGTCTGACTGCAAGAATGGTGATAATTCTGGAATCTAAGTTTGTAATCAACGATTATTGCTAATGATTTATATATATTGTATTATTCTAGAATGTAATGGAAGATGTTTCAGTGATAATGTAGTTGCTAAAATTTACACTACCAAGGTGTATAATGTAATAGTTGTATACTAATTGCGAAGCTACGTTTCACTAGACATAACTTAACTTTCCATGGTTAACTTGATAACGAGAACCCCGTGTTGAACACGCACAGGCGAGAACAGAACGCGTGCCACCAAATTTAGATCGACGGCAATTTTCATTATCGGAGGGTGAAGTTAGTAAGAGCAGCAGTCATTGCACAAAGACTGATCATCTCATTATCCATTTTGTTTATCATTTTCACTTTCCTCTACATTTCACGCACTTCGACCTCAGGACTTACAAGCAATATGACAGACGGCTTTCACAATGGACTTTCGTCACAGGTTGGAACTCCATCACCCAGCGACTGGTGTACCATCCAACGTTCGTGACGTAATGCAAAGGCCACAACTACTGATCCTTGCACTCGTTCTCAAACACAAGTACGCTCAACAGACAGAAAGGAACCCACATCACCACCTAGCAAAAAGCAGCATGTACATGATCAGGACAGTGATAGCGATAGTTCAGACATTATGCACATCGAAGATATATCTACAGAACAGTTTCCTTCACTTTACTCATTTCTGCTAAGCAACTTCGATCTCAAATTTCAGAACTATCAATAGATTCTACAACAGTTCTCTAAATATGTACCTAGGCAAACCATCGAGCCGGCCGGGTGGCCGTGCGGTCTGCGGCGGTAGGCCAAGGGCTCGAGGCCTGGCAGGGGCATGGTTGTGGATTTTAATAGCTAAGGGGCGAATCGTGACGGGCCGGTTCAAAGTTACTAGACTGGTCCATATAAAAACAAAGTTTACCAAAAGCAAACCATCGAACAACTCATTCCTACCAGCAATGGAGTCATCATAAAATCTCCGGACCCAAACCTCGCCACAACTATCAAGAACAAACACAGCTTCGAAATATTCGGGAACACTGCAACCATGACCAGTTTAACCAATCAACGCATTAAACAGCCTCCTGTAGCTCATAAACTACCAATTCTATCGGTAATAATCTGTGGAGTTGATCCAATATGGACGGATGACGAAATAGCCGATGAACTCAAACAGGAAGAATATGATTCCACACAGATAATGAGAATCAAATGTCAAGCTGTCCTTTCCTATCTTGTTCGTGTCCTCACATCCCCTCATGGAGCAGTAAATGATCTTCTCACACTGGGCGCTTATATACTGTATACAGAAGACATCACGTTGAACCTTCCCGCACTCAACCTCCGATTCCGATGAGATATGAAAAATCTCAGACCTATAATTCACACCCTACAACTCACTGCACAAATCAAACGAAATGTGGCTACTGTTCTGGACCTTATTCCACCCGACAATGTAACAACATGCAGTTAACAACATGCAGCTCTTTCAATACATCTCGAGGCAGGTATTAATATTTACAGTCGATCACAACGCCAGAAAAACCAATTTAAAAGCTATATAACCAATAACACCAATGGTTTACTCCAACCATTACCCAAGCACACCTGGCCGATATCACAGAACATTTCTGCTATAGTTATCCTATCCCCCAACATCATCCAGAGCTCACACCTCGAAGTCCTGGATCCTGTAGGCATCGACCACGTCCCTATCAAAATCACCTTACAGCGCAGACTAACCCAGAAATCTGACAAACCTTCCCCGAGAACCGTCACCGAATTTAACCTCGCAGACTGGAATCAGTACAGGAATTATATAAACGACAGACTTCAAACACACAGGAACCCACGTACGAGGAAGACATTAAACACCTTCACTAAAAGTATCCAGACTGCAGCAAAAAGGAATTACCAACAACCACAATCACACCATACCAGCCGAAATTTCAACATTACCTCACACAGGTTAAACGTTCCAGACATGTTTTTCTTGACTATCTACGAAGCAGAAACCCAACACACCAACAATTTCAAAGATCGGTGCACAATTACATAACTGCATACAAACTTAGGCAGTGGGTAAAAACGTTCAACCAGCTGAGATATATAGAGCACCCGTCAAAATTCTGGAAATATTTTAACCATTTTACAGGGAAAATGACGTCGATATCATATCCTCTACTTCAAGACAAGCATCTTCTTCATAGCGATCAAGAGAAAGCCAATGCCTTTGCTCCTTATCTGCAAGAAATCTTCACACCACAGGATACTTACATCGCCAGAGCCCATCCAGTGAATAGGCTAAACATCAGATCACCAGACTTGCAACCAAACTCCGAGCATCAGATCAACCAATAGAAACTTCTCACTGCACCAGTCACCATCAACGAAATAGTTACCACCACCGCCCGAAAGAAAAATACCGCACCAGGACATAATGGTACCACTTATCGACATCTAAAAGACATATCGATTACTACAACTATTACCAACAATATAGAACTTCATCTTACGTACAGGCTACATACCATCGCAGTGGAAAACATCTAAAACGACCATCCTCAGTAAGTTCCTATAGAACCATCCGCGTTTGGCATCACCAACTCAATTAGAAATTCCTTTTTTTTACTTACCAACAGCGTATATCATATTCATCTTCAACTTTCTCACAGAACGTCTCGCTTACATCACCGTCAGCGCTCTCCCAATTATTCTATATTGCACGGATCTTCCAACACTACCATATAGTATACAACGTTACCAATATGCAGGCGATACCGCCTTTTTAGCCACAGCCAAAACTATTCAGCAAAGCAATCGACATATGCAGGAAGTAATAGATTCATTTCGCAACTGGTGTTCTAGATGGAAACTTACCATAAATGCAAGTAAAACTCAAGCAATAGTTTTCGTACCACCTAAACAATGTTCCCGCATACAACGCAATCCATCTTACCGTGCAGCAGGCAAGAATCAAACCTACTCAAACAGTGAAATATCTTGGCGTTACATTTGATTATCAACTAACTTGGAAGCCACACTTAAAACAAATTACGTACAACTAAAGCACACAGTCGATTAAACCTCCTGAAAAGACTTATTGGTACAACTTGGGGATTAGCACCAACAACCATCATCAATACTTACAAAGTGTTTCTCAGACCTGTCTTAACCTTCGGTCATTCAGTCTGGATCGCAGCGTCTTCATCCTATTATAATAAACTCAAAATTCTTGAACGTCATGCATTCCGTATAGCATATCATATTTATCACCCAAGCCCAACAGCAGCTTATACTCCAAAGTTACCATACCAAATATCCTATTTCATATTGAAATCTCACGCACACGCTATATTACTAACCGTTATGCACAAACCCACTCTCTCTTCTATTCAGCATATTTCTCGCTACTCTCTCCGCTGACCATCAAGGGTTACCACAGCTCACAGCCCTGTCGGACCCAGATTCACCAGATTTCATACTTCCATCCCGTGCACAGTAATCCATTAAGTACTAATAGGGCTCATCTTGTTTCTCATCAGTGCCCTGCGTCGCTCCGGAGACAAGGTAACACACATTCGTCTATACTAAGATTCCCCCTATTGTAATTGTGGCGTGTAAGCACTTATTCATTTCATGAATTCATTCATCGTTTATTTACTTTTTCCTTCATAGATGCTTAAGATGCCAATTGGTAATGATCCCAGGCTTTAATAAATAAAGAATAAAGAGTTCCCACATAACCTCATAGAACAACTCCAATTTCTCGAAACACTCATCCAGTAAATTTGGATATTTGTAATGGCCTCACCATGCAAATTTGCAACAAAAAGTCACCAGACAATAAACTTTGATTTGTATCCAAGCGATATTATATTGAAATAGATTTTACTATGTACGGAGACCATTCAGCAATACATATCGTCACAACAGCAATAAAATATCGTACCTTCAGCAGTACGACATTGTCATTGTAATAATGTATAGTATTGCTGTCCCAATTTCAACTATGACAAATAGAATTTTATGGTTGTTGCGACCATATTATTTTTTTAGTGTACCATCTATTACTCATAGCGAGTCATGCCGGCCGGCTGGCCGTGCGGTCTGCGGCAGTAGGCCAACGGCTCGAAGGTCCAGGTTCGAATCCCGGCAGGAGAATGGGTGTGGATTTTAATAGCTAAGGGGGCGAATCGTGACGGGCCGAAGTCCAGTTACTAGACTCGCCCATACAAAAATAAAGTTTACCAAAACTTTTATCATAACGAGTCATAGCATATCAAAATACAAGTCACCATCACCAAAACCTTATAGCAACGTAGAAGTATCAAATCGTAGAAAGAAAGGAAAATATAGATTATCTCTTTTATGAACCCACCCGTTACGTTCATTCTGGGTCAGTGCCCAAGAAAACTTGTGCGACCCTTATGTAAATATTCCGGATCTCGAATATCCCTCCTGGTGGTATCTCCTGGAAAGAAAGGTTGATCATCAAGAAAAGAAACAGATGAGTCAAAGAACAACGGAAAGAAGATACATTGAAGATAAATATGTAACACTAAGTCAAAAGCGGCCTGAGTCAAAGTTGCCTAAAGGCCGTAAAAATTAAATTCAATCAAGTCAAAAGCGAAAGTCCGAAGAGGAAGGCTGAACTGTTTATAAGCACTTGCCGCTTTTGACAGGACGCTAGTAACAATGATTCCGCCAGACCTCCCCTGTGGGGGTGTCATCACCCAAATACTCGAAAGCACCCCGAACTTTAAAATGAAACCGTGCAAAACTTCCATTTTGGGCTTTACACTTCCCCCCAAACTGAAAATCCTCGCAGAATCCTTGGCTAGTAATCATGATAACAGATGTAATAAGTCGAAGAAATAGTTCGTTTCTTACCAGTGTGAGTTAAAGGAAAACAACATTGTTGTTCTTATTTAATAATTTTGACTATTTTATTCATTTTACTTGATATTTCTATTGTTTCACCAATTTATTGACTGTTTTAACGGGTAAATAGTCTAAATAAATTCATAATGTGTGTATCTCTTAATATATTCATGTTTATTTTTCAGGCTAAAAGTGTTCTCGCAGCCATATTCAAACTACAGAGTGAGCATTTGGAAGATGATGAGAGGGAAGCAGTAGGTTCAGTCTTGTCTTAGTGTTTCTTGCTTTAATGTTATACGAAAAATTTTATTAGTTATTTTATTGAGGTATCATACAATTCATTCTTATTGCAAAAGAAAAGCATTTTCTATTGTAATTTACTTCAGATTTTTTTTATTATTATTATTTTTCGCCTGTCTTTGGGTCTCCTTTACATTTTTGCAATTCAAGAAAATTGAAATTACGGTACTCTTTATTGACGTAATTAAGGCTTCGTTAGGACTGACCCGCCAGAAGTAATTCCACAGCGAGCAGGAAGTGTGATTCTAATAGACATTCAAAGGCATTTGATTGTAGCTATCCCGATAGCTCAGACACTAGAGCACCAGATAGCTCACTGGAAAGCCAAGATTCCATTCCCGACCAGGTCAATAATTCTCCTTCTTTTGCAACATTACTTTCCCTTAATACTTACGAATAACTATTTACTGTTGCTTCTTTTTCAATTTCCAACATTTCCTTCATGCTTCAGAGACATTCAATAATCTATATAGTTCTATATTGAAGAATTGACTCTTAAATAATTTTTGCATGTATTTAAAATACAGATGAGTAGTTAACGGTATTTAACTTGTCTAAGCTAAGCTTTAACACTTAGTCACTCAGCAAGCAGATCTAGCTCGATAGAAGAAACTGGTTCTGCTATTCTAATGAGCGACTAGTGACTTGTATAATGTTGCAAGGAAGCACATCGTTGCAACACTTTTATCTTTTTATAAAATACACTATGTAAATTCACCTATGTTACACTTGAAGAAGAAAGCGTTGGACTCAATATATCGTTTCTTCATGCAAAGTGACAATAATATCGCACCTTGATCCGGCTGAAAAGGGAACTTTAGATCTGAATGTCAGTCCTTTGATGTAATATCTTCTTCTATTAGTACGGTATACCTCATGGGTACATCTAGAACATATTAGTTCAAGATTAGTGTTACAGCACTGCACTCATTGTTAGTACAAAATTCTTATGCAAGAAACAAGAAATGACCTCCCTCGTAGTAGCAACTCTATGTCTAATGTAGTTGCAAAAAGCCTGTGTTTTGCTTGGAGAGTACCGCTTGCTGTGGTAAAAGATGAACTCACGCAGGGGCTAAAATGGCGACCACCTGGTCCCTGTTCGGGCGCCATACCATTCCCTAAAATTCGTTGTACTACAGCTTATAGTGCTTCAATTCAAGTTTTGTCGAAATTGATACCATAAAAGTTTTACCTTAAATAATTGCTTCGGCAATCGGTGTTCAATATGACGATTCGCAAAAAGAGCGATTGGGATCATCTCGGGATCAAAGGTCGGCATTTGACTGGTACGACTGAGGAAAATCCCTAGAAAAACCTCAGTCGTACCTACTGAGGCTAGACTACCTCCCTTTGGAATTGACTACAAGTGAAAATATCTTGTCTCTGTTCATAGCCCGCTGGAATCTTTCAATACAAACAAATACTCCTCTCTATGGATAAAGCAAGGTTACCACAGTGCTTGTGAAGACAACGGGGGAAAAGTCCACTCATCCAAGATTTCCACACCACACCAAACATATTAGGACTTATGCAGAGCTTTTTTGAAATAAGTAACTGAAAGCGTAAAACACTGAATGTATGACAAATAAGGGCGGTGCGAATACGTGTGTAGGTAAATTAGTTTCAGCTTATGTCTTCGATTAATTATTTCTTTCTAATGTAGGTTTCAATGCAGTCAGATATATTTGTAATACCCAAGTAAATATTGTTGTTAGCGATGTTTAATTATTAGAAAGTTTTATGTACTGAATAGTTTCTTTCATAAAAGTACTGCGTCTGAACATTAATTTTGAATATGTAGGACGAAGCCAACAGAAGAAAATCGAAAGTTTTCACCAATGTTATTATTGATATTTCCTAAGCATAAACTGAAATAAGCAAAATTAGTTTTATGACTAATGTTAGTTTACATCCAATGTTTTAAGGCTACCTTTAAAGTCCACTACTAGTCCAGCAGAAGATCAAAACCTTAAAATTTAATGACAACACTTTCACGTTTAGTATGTCTTGGGATGGCCCTTAATATATATGCGAAAAAAGGTGTTGGTCTAAGGAGACCAGTATGAAATGCGAAATCAATATTGCTACAATTACCCTTGCAACTTTACCAGAATTTTGTTACTTTTAAGGAACACAAGCATAGAAGTGAGCGCTACAATTATACAGGGTATCCCAGAATTCTTTCCCTGATTACAAACATTCATAAAGCATAAACTATGACACATAGACAAATACTTTTTATCTTGAATTGCATGTAACATATTCAAGTTTTTGCATACACAATTAATAAATTTCTACGTGTGATCCTCTCGCTGCCCGAAGAATATCCAGGCGATATTCCAATATCCAGACGATGTTTATGTAGGATGCCGTGCACTGATGTCTTAGGAATCTGCAACTCACGTGAGCTTCTGCGGACTGACTTCTTGGGACTTCTCACGAAGATATCTCTCACTGCTTGAATTGTCTGCGCACTAGGTCCAGGCCTGCCTGTTCTAGGGAGATCACTGACGCTGCCTGTTTCCTTAAACTTAACATACCACATCTTGATGCTTTTAACATCTGGTGGCTGTCTATGGTATGCCGTCTGGAATTATCTCTGGACTGTTTTTGGTGACTGTGTCTCGTGATACCAGAGGACACATTGGGCTTTCTCCTGGTTTGAGTACATGTTTCTGCAAATGGTGTCCGATTCCGCTGTTGTTACGTCACTGGACCGTGTAACAAACAAAATAACAATAAGTATGTACACAAAAACTTGAATATGTTAACATGCAATTCAAGATAAAAAGTATTTGTCTATGTGTAATAGTTTATGCCTTATGAATGTTTGTAATCAGGGAAATAATTCTGGGACACCCTGTACTAAGAACCGCAGAGGCTTCGAGCATCAGTCGATAGCATAATGATGCAGAAGTGTGAACTGCGCAGTCCATATGTGTCGCTGACAGTTAGCCCTAGTTGCCGTACTAACCATCACAATGGTCTGCATATGCTTGTGTTATGCTTTTATCCAAGTTGTCTTAAGCCACCATTGTGTACTACCATGCACCTGCGTGCCCATTGCAACAGATACGCTCCCATCAGCAACACTGTAAGACTTGAACACTTCCACCATATCTGGTTCCACTGCATCGATCAAGATGTTCCGTCGACTCTTAGCTAATCTTGAACAGACTTTTTCAATAACACCTCAACTACTTCCCAGTGGTTCATAAAATATACTTTTTGACACGCATCAATGGGTGAACGAACAAAGAGAGGATAATAATAATAACTAATAATTTCTTTACTTCTTGATTTTAAAAATTGGCCCTCCATGTATTTTCAAAGCAGTCACAATAATAATTATTATTTCCTTTCTTTTCATTTGAAATTAAAAAATGTTATTAAAAAAACGTTTTTGCTTTCTAATCATCAGACAACAGCATTTTACTAACCCACAGTGTCACCTACAGAAAGTTTTGAAAACTTGCTATTTTCTGTCACGGACAGAAGTTAGAAGTATATATTTAAGGGAGGAAAATATTATACTGAAAGATAACATTCACCCTCCCTCCTCCTCTTTAAACCATTTTTGCATATCTCAAATTAAAGCCAATTTTTTTATACTAATTGTTGTATTTTCATTCACTTTCAATCATCATTCCAGCACTTGTATATTTTTGTACTATTTCTTTCACACAAGTTAGAGTATAGTAATAAACATACGAAAAAGTTGACGGGAGCGGTGACGTCACAAACTCCCATCTATATAAACTCTCATTTTTAGATTAACTATAAAAGATTCTCAATTTCTTAAGTCATTCTCTCTTTTCCTTTTAGCTTCAATATTTTGCATCACAAGTGATTGACAGGAAGATAGAATTTACAGCTTGTGGAATTTTCCGTCTGGATCTAAGCCTCTTATGCTCAGTAAGTGTAGAACGCATATCTAAATAACTTTATTCAAAAAAATTATAATACCGATAATACTTAAAGTAGCGGGAGCCCATTAAGGGTAGCCAAGGGGGACGCTTGCCCCCCTCCCGCTATCCAGAGAAAATTATACTATACAAGATAGAAAACAAAAATAAAATGTTTATATGATATGTTCTTTCTATATTTTTATTTATTATTATTTTATTTATTTATTATCAACACAACAAGCTTTATAGCCCAATTAGAGTGTCGATATTTCAAATGCTCATTTACAGACATTTTTATTACAATATTTCTAAATGATTTGGAAGACGAAGACATATCACATATATCCAATTCGATGGAAGTTCTACACATTTCATTGTAGGTAGTTACATATTCTCCAGATTGGTGACTTCATCATTATTTCATATTCATTGACCTTGTCTTTCCGCAGTGGAAGAGACCAGTGTTGCCTACGCGAACTTTTAATGACGGGACACGAAACTGTAACAATGATACTAAGTCCGTGTGGTCTAAGCCATTTTGAATTATTTTCCTAAGAAATAATAGATTGGAAATGCTACGTCTTTACTCTAACGAACATAAGCATAGTGCATGTTCTCTAAGGTAGAAACGTTACACTTTCTTCCCATTCTTACTACAAAACCTAGCATTTTGAAAGTTTCATTTGTAATATTTGTTATGTGACTGTTAAACGTTAATTTCATATCAACGTGACACAAAGATCTTTAACTAGGTTGGCCCTACTTAATGCACACTTATGAATTTAATAATTAAATCGACAAATCGTTTTATTTCTACTGAATGATAAAACTTTATCAATTGAATTGAATTTTTAAGGCCTTTAGGCAACTTTCGCTCAGGCCGCATGGATGATGATGGGATGATTGGTGGAATGAAGGAAGTGGGAGAAAACGGGAGAACCCCGAGAAAACCCACGCAAACGGTGTTTGTCCACCACAAAACCCATGGTACTACATTGTGATTAACTCTGCCAAACGCCTTTTCAATATCAGTATAAATCACATCGATTTGCTTTCCTTCGTGCAGTGAGTTTTCAATAAAATCTGTAAGAATTGCAAGATTCATTACTGTGGATTTTTGTGAAACTAAGCCATATTGTTTAGTAGAGATAACTTGGCTTCCATGATTAATAATTCGTTGATATACAATATGTTCAGAGAATTTTGCAAAGATTGGTAAGATTGCTATAGGCCTGTGGTTGTTAATTTCCCGTCTGTTTGCAGTTAGGCCTATAGGACAAACGAAAGCAGGTTTCCATTTGTTAGGGAAAATATGTTTTTTTTTTTTGTTTTTTTTATTGTCAAGTTGAATGCAATCAAAAGGGCATATTTACATATATCAATTCATTCTTTCACTATGTATAGGAGAGCACGCCATCAGATCTAACTGTCGTTTTAGATTTTAGATTCTTGGTAGCCTTTCCTATTTCATTCAAATGTATTAGGTCAACAGACAGTATTTCAATTTCTTCGTAAACCCTAGAATTATCTAAATTACAGAACGGTTGAGAAGAGAATACAAATACTGATTAGTAATACTGTGCAAATGTATTAGCTATTTCTTCATTGTTACACAAATCCCGACCTTCAAATTTTATAATGTATTTGCGGGAAGATATTTTGTTTTGTTTTTAATGAATTTCCACAGTTGACCTGGATCATTATTGATATTATTTTCAGAATCTGATATGAAGGTTGTATACGTCCTTGACTTCCCTACGCAATCGAACAAATTCCTGAGGGTAGAGTTTTGATTTTTCAGTTGTGAATGTAGACTTTATATGATAAATTGGTTTAACCCTGAGTTTCCTAATAATGATGTTAGTAAACCAGGACGGATGCTTTCGGATAGAGTTTCTCTTGCAGGGGACACATTTAACAAATATTTTATAAAGAATATCATGAAATTCACTAAGTCATTAACATTATTATACTCTTTTAAGCATTCCCAAACAACTTCCAGTATACTTTAAAGTAGGTTTAATGTACTTCATGACATGGTTCTTTTTGAGCCCTTAATTTAGTAAATACTGTCGTGATCATCTGTTGATAACTTTTAGTAAATCATAGAAAAAGTGTCGCTTTACCTTGCCCCCCTCTGAAAATCAGAAGATGGGCGCCCTTCTCAAAGTGGTGTTCGTAAGTATCACAGAATATTCAAATCATGGAAAGAACCAGCAACAGTTTGCTTCAGTAATTGCCATCATGCAAGCAAATAATTAATTTAAATCATAGAACGAATTCATCTAAGTCGATTTCTTTTTCTTCATTGTTGAAATCGCTTGATTGTTGTTGTGAATATCAAAACCCATAACAATAAAGCACTTTCAACAATGAACAAAAAAAGAAAATTAAAAAATCGGCATTGATCGAACTCTTGAATTGATTATGAACTTTTCTTCCTTGAAAGTTAGAACTGTCTAGGCTTGAATTTGTAGGAGCAGCATTGAAATTTCGTGCAACGATAAAAATACATTAGACTTATACGGAGGTAGTGCTACCATCTTTTGTTGGAGATCGTTTGTTTTACATTAAGTTTAAACGCAATCTATTGCGTGCTGTTATCGGTGATAATTGAAGTTTCACAATATAAAACACAATTGTAACAACAAGAAAACATTAATTTATATGTTTAAAAGATAGCTTATGTAGACACGTGACTTCAACTTTATTCGTCACAATATCTCACTGTTAAATCTTTTAGAAATTTCAAGATGGTAGCAAAATAAATAAGCAAAAAGATATGAAAAGTTATAAATTATTATTTAACTTTGTAATCCATTTTAGATTAAAAAAATGATTTACAAATTAAAACAAAACTCAATGCGTTTTTTCTCTCTCTATTTCAGATTGTAGGTACTGTCGCTACATATTTGGTCATTTTGATCCAGTTTCACACAATAAACAACGACAAAGACCGTTCACATGTTTATGGAAACACCACCTGAACCTGAATATCATATCTAAAGCATTGTTACAGAATTTTATTTGTTACTACTATTTTAGAGTTACTTTTACTGAATTTCGTTCCCTTCATAAAATTTGACAGCCGATAGTCTGAAGGTTATTAACCATACAGAACGACTGTACTCTTTGCTAACAAAATTCTGGACAACATCTGGACCCTTCTATGACCCTTTGAGGGCTTTGTCCATTGTCCTCTTCCGGCAACCTTTACGACGGCGACTGACTCGTCTTTTCATTGAGCTAATTTCCAAATGGAACTTAACAAAACCAATACACAAGAAAGGAGAATATAAGACACAATATGGAAAGTTATGGACCAACTGCTTTATCTTCATCTTCCAAGATCTTTCAATCAGCTCTGAATTATTTTCTTGCTCCAAATTAACGTGATGTATAGGTTATCTTTTGTGGAAACTTATTTCCTTCCTTATAATAATTACTTATACTCTGAATTGTGGGAGGAAATATACGTATTGACGTTAATTGTAGAAATTAACCTTGAACATGCAAATAGAGCTCGAAATGGACGCTGTTCCGGTTCGTGAATATCTGGAACCTTCTTGTTCCGTCTCGTCAGAAATAGCAACGGACCGTTCCGGTTCGTTCAATATTATTTGAGATATTTCTGGCTAGAGATGTGTCGTTCCCGAATCAACCATTCTTAAACTATTCTGCACATTCTTGACAGTTTCAGCTAGTTCATTATTTTTGCACTGAATGGTTCAACCGTAAACTACTTCTAAATGACTAGGAAAAGGCTGGACATCTCGCATATACCACAACAGCTCTTCCACATAAATCAGAAAATCTGAGTATAAACCAAAAAAGCGCCCGATGGTTCAAACTTAAAGAAATCCGATACTTTGTGGATATTGCGGATGTGGAGTAGATGAAGTCAAGAACACTTTGATGACAACAAATGTGTGGAACCCGCGAAAAGGCAATCACAGTTGACTCTCATTTCCTCCTCGATTCCTTTTCATGTGTGCAAGTCTGTTGTTTTCCTCTTCCACATTAACATTTCTCTTCCCATTATCCAAAAGTATACCTTGCTTGTTAGTAAGTTAGATACAAGTATGGAACGCTGAAACTGTAACCAGCACCCTTCTGTAGTATTTCCTTTCAGCTTGAGTTCTCTTTTCAGTGCTTTTCTTCTTTGCCTCGATTAACTTTTTTTTAAAGCCACTCAAACAATAAATCCAATACTTGATCATATGTAAACTACCACAAGATAAATACTTATTTTCACAATATGTGTGGTTATGGAAACATCTTTCACTTGCACAAATAGAGCTTTTCTTTTAAGACAAAGTACCGGGTTATCCCATAAGTAATGCCGTATGTGTGATGATCGCTGCAATGACGCCATCTCACGCGCGAGTAGTGAAGTAGACGGCACGTGCTTTAGCTGAGTCATATAGGGCACTTGATTGTGCAACAGTGTGTAGGAGAACAGTGTACTCCACGTTTTGGAAGTGTGACTAGTGTTTGATCATGGCAGTGTTGGACGACCACATCCGCATGTCATGCTGTATGAATTTCACCAGGGACATCCAACCAGCGCAGTAGCACGAAACATCAATGCCGCATATGATCAGGGCGTTGTGGATGCGCGAAAGTGCCAGAGGTGCTTCCAGAGATTTCGGTCTACGAACATCAGCCTCACCGATAAGACACGAGAACGGAGACATTTGCAGGTGGACAAAAATACCCTGAGCAGCAGTGGAGGCAAATCCAATGCAAACTGTTGCAGAACTGGCCAGCGAACTCCAGATCACCCATTCGACCGTTCGTCGTCATCTGCAGGACCTTGGATACGTGTCGAAACTCTTAAAATGTATACCCCATACGTTAACGCCTCAACAGAAGCAGCAGTGAGCTGACATCTACAGTTCCCTGCTCACCCGCCACAGACGTGAGCTATTTCTGGACAGACTGGTAACAAGGGATGAAAAATGGGTTCTCAATCATAACATTACACGCAAACGGAAGTAGGTACCTAAAGCGGAGCGCAAGAACTGTTCCAAACCCTGTAAACTGATGTTGAGTGTTTGGTGGACTATCCATAGGATAATCCATTTTGAGCTCTTGTCATGTAACCAGACCATCAACGCATATGTCTACTATCAGCAGCTTGAACGCCTACGGACTAAACGTCTTGCTCTGGTTAATCGCAACGCTGTGCTCATCCACGGTGATAACGCGCGCCCACATACGGCAAGAAGGACCTGTGCTAACATAAAATCGAGGAATGTGGCTGGGAGAAACTCCCCCACCCGGCGTTTTCATCAATCTTGAACCAACAGACTACTGTCTTTTCCGAAGTCTGCAAAAAGAGCCTTTCCGGGAAAACATTGCTACATGAGGATGACGTGCGACGAACAGTGACCCAATTCTTTGCCTCCAAAACCGGTGACTCCTTTCAGCGGGTGATTCAACAACTGGTTGACAGGTGGCAGTACTGGAGACTATTTTCCTGACTAACGATAGTGTTCAAGTAAGTTATAGTTCTTTTCCTCAGTGCAAAAATACGACATTACTTATGGGATAAGCTGATATGAAGTATATTTAACCTGATTCATAAAAAATTGCCGATGGGAAACTTTTCAACGTCACAAAAGATCTACAATATGCCAACACTGTGTTAATATAGTGTACACGTGGAAAGCACAGTGCATGGAATATTTATTTTAAATCTCTGTCGAATAGAGATTTGATTCTGTTATGTTGTGCTACATATCGAACTTAAGTAAGTGTATCCACTGGCCAATTCTTTAACCTAAGTGCACATTTAATTCAAAATTTTCCCCCCGATTGGCATTCACGATTTCTGTCTGTTTAAATTTTAGAAAAGTCTTCAGAAGAGTCCTACCTAATTTCTTTTGTTATTTGATGTTTACGTAAATATTTTAACTAGTATTAATCGTAATACAGCGCATTATTTCATCACTCGTTAGTCTCGTTGCTGTAATAAATGGTCGTTCAAGCATTACTTTGGTATATTTTTACTCGTTTTAGATCCCCTCCCCCCTTGTAGTGAAATTGAGCACATGTCCTATCCCTTAACACATGGAAAATCAGCAAAAATAAACAAACCTTGAACCCTCGGTGATAACGTAATATTGAGTGACGAACCCTAATCATACACAATAAACAACACAGTACCTGCATATCCTTACTTACTTACTCTATGGCTTACGGAACTCGCAAGTTCATCGTCGTAGGAACGAACGATCACCATCTGGATCGATCCTGGGCAAAATCAAGCGAGTTTTCATCACACACAGATATTCTAGAGAACTCCCTTTCATTACCTTCTCGTATAGTGAACAACTCCAAACAGTGGGACGCGGTCCGTAACGAGTGCAATAAACGGAATTCTTATTATTTCCGTTCGCATTAATTGTAGGCAAAACACTTAAGTCTAATAGAAAACTAATTTTACGCTCTAATTTATTGAGTAGATAGTTCATGTGCCGTATGTAAGTGTGTGTGTGACCTTACCTTCTATACTTATGACTGTCACTATTAACGGTAATGACATTCCTCTGTGTTACGGTTATTAATATGGCTTAGAACTAGGTTGTGAAAATTTGGTAAATATATTGTTATTTGCGGTTTTGTACGATTTTTCTTTGTGAATTTCAAATTATTCAGGTTTGTTTCTATATCGTAGTTGTTGTAGGATATCATTTATAATGTTTCTTTCTATGCAGACTCTAAATAAATAACTATAGTAAATGCACATTTACATTTTTGCGTCTTCTTTTGAATTAACATTGAGTTTTATATTTGTGTTCGATTCAATGTGTTTGAACAAACTGAGT
>JAGDQP010007108.1:47779-68925 GCA_022664845.1 Lepisma saccharinum
TGTTTGAACAAACTGAGTTTTATATTTGCGTTCGATTCAATGTGTTTAAACAAACAGTTTTATATGTGTGTTCGATTCAATGTGTTTGAACAAACAGATTTATATTTGTGTTCGATTCAATGTGTTTGAACAAACTGTCTGAAATGTATAAAAAAATAAAGTTCTTGGTTTGTAAAATCTATTTATTTGTATGGTCATTTCGAGGCCATGATCAATGATGACATACTCAGAACTTGATGACAGGTGTTCTACCCGAAGCCAGATCATGACCTGATGTCCTTGGGTAAGGTGATCCGATTGTTATTTGCCAATGACTTCCAAAGAATCATGACTATTTAGGGCTATAAAATATTTTTGAAGGGCCATTCGGAACAGTTCAAGTGATAAGGAGAGACTTAAGAGGCCAACAGATTGAAAACAAGTCATAATGGCTTCCAAATTTAATTTTTATATATATATATATATAGATAGATAGATAGGAGGCCGGATAGGCAATAGGTGAAATTTGAATGGGAAGGAAAGGAACTGTACTTACATAGTATCTTGAACATCACGTACACAATTACACACAACACTATAAAGTCACTTACAATTTTCGACTTCATCCGTCTTCAGTTGGAGATAAGAACGAAGTTCACTGAACACACGTGCACAATTTGAAGACAAAGAAAAACAAAATGGCTGTCCACATCAAAAACAATTGACGACGTTCTGCGCGTGAGCAAATTCTGATGGGAAAAGGATTTTGGAAATAGTGTGTTGAAAATTGAGCTGGGTTACAATAATAATACTAATAATAACTGGAACCCAGTAAAGGAAACAGTCAGAAAATTAAATTCTGTATAGAAACCGCAGTCGGAGAAAATACAAGTATAGAACAAGCAGCTAAAAAATTAAAAAAGTGGGATTAATTTAGAAAACGCCGTCACAGAAAGTAATATTAGAAGGGATCGTCGAGAAGTAGGTTGTTCCGATGAAAACTGGCTTGATCTTGCTCAGGATAGAATCCTATGGCGAACGTTTGTTATTGCGGCGATGAACTTGCGAGTTCCGTAAGCCATAGAGTAATAAGTCAGAGAAAATGGAGGATATAGTATAGGAAACTCAATGAAAAGGGTCAATCACAAAAAGTGAGTCAGCATAGGAAACAAAAAAAAAAAGCACTGGAAATGAATGGACAAGGAAGGAGGGGAAGTTTTCTTTCTTCTCTCACCCACACTTCCCCTCCTTCCCTGTCCATTCACATCGTCTTTTTTGGGAGGGGAGGGGACGTGTCCTATACTGACTCTCACTTTTTGTGATTGACTCTGTAACCTACTTCCTTTTCATTGCGTTTCCTATATCCCACTTTCCCTGAGTTTTTTAAATTAATCCCACTTTATTCTGACTGCTTTCTTATACTTGTGTCCCACTTTCTCCGACTGATGGCAGAAGCCGAAAATTTTAAGTGACTTATAGTGTTATGTTGAATTGTATTTATGGTCTTTAGGCATCAGAGGCTCAGGTCGGGAAAGGATTCGGGAAGGTGTCGGCTAGGACCTATGTTAAAGGTGCCATCCCGGCATTTACCTGATGACAGAAAAACCTGTTAGGATGATCGGCCGCTGGCATCGAACCCACGACCTCCCTAATGAAACGCCAACGTTCTACCACTGAGCTAGAGCGGCTCGGTTAATAGTGTTGTGTAATTGTGTACGTACTCTTCAAGATACTACGTAATTCCCTACAATTTCTTTCCTTTCTATTAAACTTTCGCCTATTATTTATATAATATAGAAGAAGGCCAGGTAGGCAATAGGTGAAATTTTAATAGAAAGGAAAGGATAAATACTTAATACCTTGACGAAAATCACGTACACAATTACACACACAACACTGTAAAGTCATTCATAATTTTCACATACATGCATCATCAATAGACAATAAAGAAGTTCGCTTAACACACGTTCACAACTTAAAATGATAGAAAAACAACATATCGGACATCAAAAACAATTGACGACGTTCTGCGCGTGTGCAAGTACTCATGGCAAAGGGATTTTGGAAATGGTATTTTGTGTTGAAAATTGAGCTGGGTACAAAAAGAAAATTAAAAAACGGACTCAGTACGGAGAACTTCGCACCCCGAAAAAAACGTGGGATCTAGTCTAGAAAACGTACCCCGAAAAAAACGTGGGATCTAGTCTAGAAAACGCACTCGAAAAAAGTGCAATATGGTATAGTAGGGAACGCAATGAGAAGGTAGTAAGTAGGTTGCTGAGTAAATCACAAAAAGTGGGAGTCAGTATATATTGTAAAACGTAAAAAAAATGAATGGGCAAAGAAGAAGCGAAGTGTGAGTGTACACGTGAAGAGAAAAAAAGTTACTGCAGGTTTAGACCAAGTTTCAGTTTATCATTAAAGCCCTGAATGAAAGCTCCTTTCCCAGAAACGACATGTGGATGTGTTTGTGGTGGGGGATAGGGTATGGATTACAGCTATACGGAAGTTGTCATCGAAGCCAGCGTTGTACAATTTCCTGTGTAGACACTGGCGAATCGGGTGGTTCCTTGAATCTCCGTGTCAATAATCACCGCCACTTTTCCGTTACCAACAGATCCGATTCGCCAGTGTCTACACACACGCAATTGCACAACACTGATTTCGATGACAATTTCCGTAGAACTGTAATCCATACCCTAACCCCCATCACAAACATCCACATGTCTCTGGGAAGGAGCTTTCATCCAAGGCTTGAATGCCAAACTTAAACCTGGTCTAAACCTGCAGTAACTTTTTTTTCTCCTCGTCTACACCCACACTTGCCCTTCTCTGCCCATTCATACTTTTTTTTTTTTTTTTTTTCGTTTTATATACTGAATCCCACGTTGTGATTGACTCCGCAACCTACTCCCTTTTCATTGCGTTCCCTACTATACCTTATCCCACTTTTCTCGGGATACGTTTTCTATACTAAATCCCATTTTTTTTCGGGATACGTTTTCTAGACTATATCCCACTTTTTTTCGGGATGCGTTCTCTATACTGTATTCCACTTTCTCCGACTGCGTTTTCTATACTGGATTCCACTTTCCTGACTACGTTTTCCTTACTGAGTCCCAGTTTTTCCAAAATCCCTTTGCCATGAGTACTTGCGCACGAGCAGAACGTCGTCAATTGTTTTTGATGTGGTCATCCGTCATGTTTTTCTATCACTAAGTTGTGAACGCGTGTTAAGTGAACTTCTTGATTGTCTACTGATGACGCATGTATGCGAAAATTAAAGTGCCTTTACAGTGTTGTGTGCGTAACTGTGGACGTGATTTTCGTCAAGATATTACGTAAGTACTAATCCCTTCCTTTCTATAATATATATAAGGTAAATCTATGATAAAACGCACAGCTTATCTGTTCCGTAGAAAAAGAAACGCACGCGTGTGGGTGTGTTTCTTTTTTTTTACGGAACAGATAAGCTGTATTTTCCTTACTTTTTATCATACGTTTACTTTAAATTGACCTTCCGGCTTTCCCCTGTATTAGTGATAAAAAAGATAGAAAAAAGGATACTTGCATAGTAGAATACTAAGACAGGTATACAGGAACTTCACAAACAGAAAAGCGGCAACGTTTCGCAAAAGCGCTTTCACATGGTAGGAGAGAAAAAGGACAGTGGACTTGGGCTAAGATGCCATGTTCCCAACAGATATATACATTTATAGCTCAAGACCTTAACCAAAGAATTCCAAAAACTTTTTTAAAAGAATCACATGAAAAACTTAAATGAATGGTTTAGATCCTATTTTGGAAACAAAAAACCCAAGCACCAGTTTCCGCCTATATGCAACCAGCAAGTCACTTTGTGGCATTCCTCCTTTCGCATTATCCAATACGAGATCTGTGAAGCTATTTTGAAGGAACCCACTCACAAAGTGTGGAAGAAAGTACAACTGTAAGATAACAATACATCAAACTACATAAAACAAAATAAATATCGCGTTCCAGTGAATAGTCTTACGTAAAATGTCAACTCATAGTTATAGGTGTAGTTTTCCATTGGTTTTCAAGTCACTGCCAGTCATGCTACCGAACAGTACAAACTCAAGTTCAAATTCTTGAATATAGTACTCCATTGCACAAAGTATTCGCCCCTTATTCACACAGAACATTTGTATGTGACTACTGGCCCTCGTTTATTATAAAGGAATTTTAGATTACACATTCCCTTCGCAACATCTCTACCAAATAGTGCTGCCTCTTAAGGGTAAACTAACAATCTCTCAGTGATGGTAAAGCAAAATCTACACTGAGATGATAGAAGCACAGCATGTAGAAAAGATATCAACACAACTACCATTGTTTAAAACACGAGCTATAGACTGGGAAAAAAAAAAAGTGTTTGATGGTTTCTAACAGTGGAAATAAGTTGAATTTAGTCTTCATGAATAAGGCTGCAAAAGCTTTCTATGTGAAAAATAAATCCTTCGGGTACCACCATTCCAAATTTTCAAAATCGGAAATTTTGTAATATTACGTGCATAAATGTGTGTGTTACTCTCTCAACGAGAAACTATACGCTTTGGGTTTACATTAAAAAAACTTGTACATGAATTAACTCTCCAACTGCCACTCGTTGCGTATGTACACGAGTTTTCTTGCAAAGTAGAGAGGGGACAGTTTCAGAGCTCATTCAAAATGGCGTCATTTCACGTTGAGAAAGTAACACACAAATTTATGCACATTTGTACACGAAACAATCACACAAAATTTCCTATTTGTAAAATTTGGAAGCTCTCATGGTGCCCGAAGAATTTATTTTCCAGAAAGAAAAAAAAAAAAAAAAAAAAAAAACTTTCACAGGCTTATTCTAGAAGCCAAAATTCAACTTCTCTTCACTATTAGGAACCAGTCACACAACTGACTTTTTCGCTTCACCCTACTATATAGCTGTCACATCAATACGATAAAACCGAACATATCCTGCGGAAAAGAAGTTGTTAATAATTAATGGGTTTTAGATCAAGATAAATGAGCTCCTCAACACAGTGGATTTTAAAACTAATTATGAATGGTACAAAAAACTCCCTTATATCACTTCACGCTTTCCAATTACAAAATATAGAATGTTAAGATTAAGTATGAAAACAGTGAAAACTGAAATATAGTTATTTATTTGAAATTCCAGGTAATCAAGCACATTATAATAAATCTAGCAAAATTAAATACAAATCTTTCAACATCACAGCTATATCACATTTAGATGAACATTATACAAAAATCTACCGCGTTGTAACATACTGATACATTCAGAAATGTACATAAAATATTAATTTCTAATGACCACCGATAATACTTACAAGTCAGTTCTTTTTTTATGTTAAGAAGTAAACCCACTGTCATTTCAGCACATAATTCCCAGAGTTCCTGATACCAATATACTAACTAGTGTACATGTAATGATTTTCAGTTCTCACAACATTTTTATTTAATAGTTACAATGGCACTTTTTCAACATGTTTAATTTAAGAAGTTGCAATCTTTCCACATACGTAGGAACTTATAATCAGGTACACATACATGGCAGCATTTTTTTCAACAGTGTGGTTTTTTTTGTACATGACTTTTTAATGTTTAATTTTCTTTCTAGTTGCGACATAGAACACTGATGTTCTTATATTTCCTTCCTTAACTAAAACTGCTGGACGTGGACGAAACTACTAACAGTACGGTATAATTCCAGATAACAGTTAAATCAATTATGTTGAATACAGCAAAAATCTCTAAAAATAACAGGAATTATTACTTTACGCATGTTATTGAAGGCAAGTAAAGAGTGCAAGCAAGATATTCACAATATAACATTTACAAAATCAGACTGCATTCACGGTATACAATATTCATTACAAAGACGTATGGACAGTACCTTTAAGCAAACTGTTTGCAACAACAGTGCACTTTTTCAACTTCTGGCAATAATGTAGAGATGTTTCCGCACAAACTTTTGACAGACACGGAAGATTACAATAGTTAACAATCCAAAGCAAAGAGACAGGGGGGCAGAAATTTTGAATTTATACTTTATGCAACTGTTATATCACGAAATCAAATCTTCTAACTTTTGTACAGGAAACGACAGGATTCAAATGGTTCTATAGACACGGTGTATCGTGCTTAATTTAACCAACAATCAATCACCAGTTCTTCTGATGTCATAAAATGACTAGGCTCGAATAATAATATTGTCTACTTGAGTGAAATATTCACACTCATAAAAAGTCAACGTTTTTAAATTGCATTATTTCATTATTGTGTAACAATTAATTTCGAAATTGTGTTAACATCTTACATCACAATTTTTTTACGGTTACGATCTCATAATTCAGTGGGTAAATTCACTACATTGTTATTAACAATATACTTGATGAATTTTCCAGTATCAGAAATGTACTTGGTCATATCAAGGCTCAGTCTTCAAACACTATTTGCTCACAAATTTACCTCTATTATTATTATTATTATTATTATTATTTTTCGGCGGTAGCTTTAGGTGAAATTCATCTTTCCCGAAGCAGCACTCGTGTCATAATATTTTAATCCCTCGGTAACCTGTTGGACGAAATGCTTCAAAATGAGGTATATTTATCTTTTCGTTTTTCATCCTAACTTAGAATTTTCTGTACAGAATCTTCCCTGGTAGGGCCTACAGTACCAAAGTTTAAGGAGACCCAGTTACGCGTGTACCGTACAACTAATCACGTTAGTGTACCTGGGGACGAACACGACCCTTAAAATTGACAGAAGAGAGCATAAAACTTGTGCCTTCACAGCTGACGGACAAGCTTTGTGGAGTCAGTTTGGGAATAAGTATAATACGGACGAATTGTTACTAGACATTTTACAAAAAGGCCCATATAACCAAATCGTAAATGCAGAAACATCTTGCAGACACTCATTAGCAAAAACCTTCATTTATCCACGTATGCTCAACTAAATATTCTGAAATGCTTTTCCTTGTAAAATGTTCAAAATGTGTGTACGTTCTCAGCACGATAAAAATGTGAGTTTTATTAGTGATCCTTATATAAATATGCATTCTAAACACTTGTAAGTACACTTAAAGATAATCTCACACATATTACATATAGGAGGTTTGTTCTCTATACATATTAGTACAGTTTGGACAAAGCAAACAAATCATTTTTGGACGGAGTTCTAAAATCCTGACAGATTTTATTTTGAATTCAGTATGTTTGAGTTTTATTTGACAAGACACACCAACCATAAATTATTGATGTTATTGTCATTAGCTGCTTTCACCATTAAAAAGAATTTAGGGAGAAAGCACTTGGTACAGTCAGAGATGAAACTAGACCATTCTCAGAATCATCTGAAATCTTACGAAGGATCACAATGTCAAACAACACTAGAGACAAAGTACTTACGGAAAGCTATCCCGTATAACTGTGAAAGTTACTCCATTCTTTAAAATGCAGTGGACAGGACACTGAACAGCACATGCAATTTTTGTCGAAGTTTACGCAACTGTGAACAAGCTGAAAACTATCCCTTATTCTAAGAGGAAAAACTATCCGTGCATTAAAATGAGCAAGCACAATAGTTTATTCGTTGTGAACTTACGTACATAAAACTTGATTGAAATAATTTGCAATTTATGGTACAAAACGGGAAGGTGCTGCCAGTGTGTGATGATGATTACATTTATATCTGTGTACAAATCGCAGAAGTTTGAAGAAATATAAAATATAATGAACAGTAAGTGATAAAAAAAAAATTGCACATAAATATGGCAAAGCACACGGAACATATTTATAAAGCTGTGGTGCCTGATCCCACGGCTGAAATACTCTTGTATGTTTACTAAATCAACTTTCTACTACAACAGAAGCTCCAAGGATATGTATAAATTAACCTGTTACTACACGGTTGACATTACTGAACTAAGTATTCATTTTCGTTAATTGTATAAGAAATAATTACCAACAGCATCCAGTCCATTACCCGGAAAATTATACTTCAAATCTACTTTGATCCAGCATTCAAAAGAATATGACTGACTGAAAAATACGCCACTTTCACAAATTAATGCACATTACTGAGTTAAAAAGAGCTATAAAACAATGAGCTATAAACTATTAACGTTCAACAAATACTTTTCTTATAAATGTCTAATTTCTGCTCGCAACATTTTTTTTTTTTTTTTTTTTTTCATTGCAATCATTGAGAATTTTGAATATGTTGTCCTTCTTTCGTCCTTTTTATAAATGATTCACTTTTCTTAATACACAAAACATTCGCACAGACAGAACGAGACTATCAAAATGATATAGAGAGCAATACATCCGGACTGAAGTAAGTTTGCATGGGTTAAATTTGATTGAATGGAAAAAACAATCAAAATCCAGACCGGACAGGAAATTTGTACGAACGTCATGTCTGAACAAGCAGTTGGTGTAAAGAGTTAATGTTCGTTGGAGAAATTAACGTTACTATATTATGTAAACATTTATCAAAAACACAGAAGATAAGGTGCGATCCAAGTATTGCAGTTTCCCTTATCTACACAAATTTCATACCAGATTTTATCTATGGGAAATGAAATATCAATATTACTCTAGATATGTTTTCGTACCCTCAAACTTAAGGGAAAAAATAATTACGCAGTATTAAATGCGAGTTTCAAATCTATTTTGTACGTTTTATGGTTTAATTGAACGCTTATCGCGTTACCTATCAATCACAGGACAATCCTACAGTTACTGCCATCAGTACGACGATCAGGTCTTATTTTATCCCTTACGATTGCTCTATAAGTCTCTGCAGGTTTCAGATACAACTTTAATAATTCTAATTACGACAAATATGGCAATCCACTATGATAAAAATTCATATAATCAACACCATCACTCAAAGTACAAAAATTAGCTATATAAGTATATAAAATACACACAGTATCAAATCTTCTAAACTCTTAATCAAAATGTTCAGTTTTCAACAAACAAATCCAGTTTGGATTTCTTAAAAGAAAGTATTTTACAACTTATTGTCTCAAACGGGTAAAAACAAACATCAAAGATATTTAAAAAAGTTATGTACAATGAAATCTTGTATTCATTTATCCTCTGCGAAATCGGCAAGAACCACCACCACTGAAAAGACAAGGAAAACAAGTTCTCAGAACAATTATGTTGTAACTATATATATATATATATATATATATATATTTATTATTATTATTATTATTATTATATATATCCAAGATTACTGCATTAAGAAACAAAACACTTTAATCCTCAGATCCTTACGTTAATCTAAAAATGTCCTACCTACAGACATCGACAGCGTATTTGTCAAGTACAACGAAACTTGCTCAAAGTGGATCATCAATTATCATGGGACCAATCTCTCTCCCCTCCCGCTCCTAAATTGGGCAAGTTTAAGTTTTAAGCAAAATTCGAACAACGTTATGTTACTAACAAGAGATATTTTAAAAGTGTAGTACTTTTTTTTAAATATTTATTGTTTACTGGTAATAGTGTGTCTACGAAAGAAATTCAATTTTTTTCTTTTTAATAGATGCTTTTTTGTATTAAGGGATGCTTTTCTAGCATTCGTACATCTTGGAACCCTCTCGTACATACACTATTACATAAATAATAAATATTTTTTTTTTAAAAAAAACTTTTAGACCCTATAAATAGAAACAATTTAGTTTCATAAAATTATTTACTTACAGAATATCCAAATTGTAATATTCAACGCACCAAAATAAACAGGACCTACATTACACCTACAATTGTCTCAAAATTTACCACCTTAAACTACATAAAACGAAGATTCACACAGGAACTTATCTACCTTTTCATCTGGCAACACTGTTCTTAAATCACAAAGCACCCTTCGTAACATTGTAAATTTTCTTTAGCATCTAACTGTCTTCATTTTGTAATACTACTTTTTACCTTTATTTATGTTTCATACAATATTTAATGCAGCGGTTCTCAATGTATTTCACTAGAGTCCATCATACGACCAGACACGAACGGCTAGTGTCGATCCTGTGCGTGCGTAGTTTGCCTTGTTACTGTCTCCATAATAAATATTGAGTGGAACTATTTTAATTACCTTTGCCAGCAATATCACAGTCTCAAGTTTCGCGGGATACCTAAACACGGATAGTCTCGACACCTGTTGAGAATCAATGCTCTAGTGTTTTAATATTCCAAGGAAGCTGTTATTCCGGAGTGATCGCTAAGCATTGGGGCTACAATCAACAACGAGAATGAGTAATATAAATAAATTTATAAGTAGCCTCTACGAGAAAAAAAGGATGACCTTTGATTTTATTTGCTTTTAGTCTAAAGCTGACCTTAATTCACAATGAAGATTGTATTAAACTTTCATAGGGATGTTCAACTAGGAGGAAAAATAGAATCCGAAGAACACACACATTAATTCTTACAAAGTTCCACTGCATTACAAACAACTCGAATACACTTTTTTCCAGATAGCTTTTCGAGCTACCAATTTTTTTATTGGCGAAGAACAGGATGTACTTCACTTTGGAACACGACCGCACAAACAATAAGTTTCGTTGATTTTATACACTACAACGAACTGAATTCTCTGCCATTTCAACCTGTTTACCCTGAGTGTAATTGATTTAAACGTCTGCTGTGTAATCCAATAAAATAATACACAAGTTTAGATAACACCACATTACCATATTTAAAGAATCATTAGTCTTTTGTTCTATCCACGTGGTGTCTCTCTCTTCCTCTACAGCAAGTCTACGATATTAATATCGAAATATTGCACAAAAAAACTATTTGAAAATTAGTGTTTTGTACGTGTGTGTGTTTATTTTTCTACAGAACATATACGCTGTAAGTATCTTCCTTACTTTTTATCATAAATTTACCTAGTATAGAGGTGAGAATTGATAAATTCATTTAAAGACGACGGCATTTTATTCAACTGCACGACGTGAGTGAGAACTTTGTGCTCAATTTATATACAGATGATCGTGCTCAATTTGCAGCGATGGTAAAGAAACTCATTGAAACAGGGTCTCCGTTAACCATAGTACAAAAACGGATGAAGTCCGTACTAACAGAAGTCGTGGAGGGTATTCGAGACGCCATAACAAGATCTCTTCACAAATCTTCGCGACGCTTAAGCCTAGTGAAGAACACATATCCGTAGGGTTCGCTCACACAGCTGACAGAAATGCTAAAATTCTATCGGTACTGCCTTTAAGTTTACCATATACAGCAAGTTTTCTACCAATAAACTGCATGGTGGTCACGATATCTAACAGACAATACTCAACAGATTAACAACTCGGAAAGCGTGGAGGAAGCTGAGGGTGACTCACTGAACACTGATCAATACAGTTTTCCACTGCTACGTTCTCTCTCCACCCCGCTTCCACTTCAAGAAATGGAAACCAAATGCAGTGTTCTTCATAGCTGCTATCTTGAAGTCTGCCATATTGAATCTCAAGTTCCTCAAATGGGATGGGAGTCGTGTAATACGTCATTCTGAGTTAAAACTTTACGGGAAATACGTTTCTGAATTCAGTTTTGTCAAATATATTTAATGTAAAATTTTCCTCCACAATGACGCATTACACGATCCCTTTCCATTTAATGAAATCAACCGAAATTCAAAACGGTGATCATGAAGAACAACCTCCAACAGGTAGCGTCACCCACCCAGTACCTATTACTATGTATTTGCTTTTCCTTTCTTTCAGCAATTTACAAACAAGGGTATACCTCCATACTCTCACAAGACCGAATTCAGGGTTCCCACTCATTTGCGATGATCAAATTCCCTGACTTTTCCAGGTCACTACTCAGAAATTTCCAGGTACCCCATTTTGTATATATATATCACAATTCCATGGGAAAATAAAGATCATAGATGCATGAAAATAAAGATACATCAAAATATTTCACTGTATTCTTATATTGCTTCATGGTTGGCACATTAGCCTCCAAGTAATTTCAAAAACGATCTAACAATAAATGCCTGCTGTAGCTAAATGAACTTCAAACAATAAGCTATCAAATTCCCTGACTTTTTCAGGTTCAGAAATTTTTAGTGAAATTCCCTGACTTTTCCAGGACTTTTTAGTGATAAGCTGGATTCCCTGACTATTCCAGGTGAGTGGGAACCCTGGAATTTAACATCATCCCAAAGCAACTGCGTTCGAGTTGCCAAAATTTGCACGAGCACATAGTTTGACATTCTAACCATGACGGAAGAAAAAATATATAATCTTAATCTGCCCCATCAGTATGCTTGCTTGCGAGACTGAAAAAAACGCACGTGAAGGAGCTCGACTGGATTCAGTGTTATATTGTACAGCTAGTTAACCAGCGTGTCAATGTCTAAGTAAACGAAATGCACGAAGGTTTCACGTTATTTATTATTCCTTAACCTTTCTCATTCTACAGTGAGTGGTATTTAAGGGATACAGTTCCTGCATCTTTTTCTCGCCATGTATTATATTGATTTTATCTCGAAGGGCAGTAGCATTAAGTAAATGACGTTTAAATTTACGTTCAGATCTTTCGTACGATTACTTTCTCAAGAGATAACGCTCAACAAGGAATATTCCATGTTCTGTACTGTATTCTACCATGCTGATGATAACCTGCTGCTCCCAACAAGACATTCGGAATGCAACTAAGATATTTTTCAATCAATACAAAATCACTCAAACCACCCGCAACATGTCAGTAGCCGCTAACTTTCCTCTACGAGGAAACAGTACCGGGACTTACACACCCAGCGCTACGACTACTTTGAGGACCGCCAACTTTCTAAACGTCAAACACTAATTCTGAGAATATTTTGGTTAAATCTTTGAACGATCCTAACCAAGCTTGACACCTCCTAAGTTGTTGTTTAAGAGGGCTGCAATGGACCGTTCACCAGATTTGGCGTCTGAATCCTGTATAAAGAAAGCGAGCGAGCTAAGCATTCAGCCAATCTAGTGCCCAAAATTTTTGTTTTGAACTGAATTAAAATTTATTTGTAGCCTTTAGTCAACTTTGGTTCAAGCTAGGCTTTAAAGTCTACAACGGGAGAATGTCTGATACTAACGAAAGCTTGCCTCATGAAGGTTTTCTATATACTGAATGTGTGTGCTTGTTTCTCCTTAAATATGATAGTTGTACGGTAAACAAAACTGATAAAAGAGCTCTTTTAGTAATTTTCCTCGGATATTTTAAACATGAGATCTTCTCTTTCACTCCATGTTCACGCAAATAAAATTAGAATGGTACTAAAGCTACATACCTTACGGATTTTACATATTTTATCTCGATAGTATCGTATTAATTTAAGCACTATACGTATCATGTATAAAATTAGTTATTTCACTGTTTCCGTCCATTTTGTCACATCTCAACTGCCCTTGCTTGGCTCTTATATGTATTAATGATGGCTACAGAAACTGGCTTTACATCTCAAGAGCACGGTTTTCGTTTTTCATTTATCGATTTGTTTGTGGTGGTGTTTTGGTTAAATTTTATACTGGAAATATTACATAAATCAATTTTTATTCAAATGCCAATTCAAATTAATATATGTACATATATTTAAAGTTTTCCAACGGGAAAAAATTACAACCAGACTTTGAACGTAAACACTTGGACCTGAATAAAGACAGAAAACTTAGATTTTGAACGAAAAAATCAAATTATGTGTTTTTTTTATAATCGGTTTTCAGTTGAAAAATAAAGTTTGGTCATGTCACTATGAACCAACGAATTTTATTTCTTTTCCTTTTTTTTTTATTTCCTTTCTTTATATCCTTTCCTTTCTTTACAATGAATAGCGGCTTTTGAGACTAACAAAAGTAGAGTTAGAATTATTAAATGAAAGAAAAACACAAAGAATTACATTATACGTTTGTTGTCAGGTTCACTTTACGTTGTTAGTATTCACTTCAACAACTGCTGTAAATTAACTTCTGAAGATTACACAATTAACACATCAGTTCAATATTAAAACCAATCTTTGCACCACATGAAGCCCCTACGTGAAATACCGAAAAGCTTTGCGTATTTCAAGTTACAATATTACAGAAGGTAAAGTTTTAAGGTGAGTCCTGTTTTGATCCAATATCCCTCCGTGAGTATTTAAAAATATTTTTATTTAATTTACATTAACAGGAATTACAGATAGTTCGTCAGCAAACTAAAAAAAAAACACAGTTACCACAGCGAATATCTTACATTCTAAACAATACACAAATTTTTACTATCCCGATTATAATACGAGTAATACGAAAGCGTAATGTATTTATTATGAGCGTAACAGAATATACAAAAGCTATATCTGATCAGAAGACAATCTAATAATTGTTAAAATATTCTACATAATTACCAGGATCATGTACAGATGTCTCAGTACTATAATTACACTTACAGTACCGCCTGTTGTACTCAAATGATAAATAAAAATAACTTAAGCTTACCTTCATAGTTAGAGCACTGCAGAAAGTTCAGTTGTAAATTACAGTGGATAAGGTGGATATCCTGGCTCGGAATTTTCCTTTTGTGCTGGATACGTTGGAAAAGAATCATGCATTGGATAAGGTGGTGGTGCTTGAGGTGGATAAGTTGCTGGCTGTTGCGGATAAGTTGCTGGCTGTTGCGGATAAGCTGGCTGCTGCGGATAAGTTGCAGGTTGTTGTGGATAAGCAGGCTGTTGCTGGGGATACAGCGCATTATTACCTCCTACTGAAATAAACCAAGATTTTAATGAATCACATGTACACTTAAAACAACCCCTATAAAATCATTTAAACCAATACTGGTTCACTGTGACAAGTTTTCCACAATTTTTATTAAGTTTACTAGTTTAAATTTTTAATAGAATTCTAACAGTAAAATGCTTGTAAAAAGATATTGTGAAACTCTTATTACGACCACTTCAAAAAATGTTACGAGGCATTCGTTGCTGGACGGACTGGGATTTGGATTTTAAATTAATTTATTTAGGCTGAACAGACAGGTGAGTTCTTAGCCCGAAACTAGGAACTGAACCAAAGCATACCGCTCGCTTACACGGTTACTATACCACTGAAGTATCAGAATAAAATCTATTCATCTCCCACTACAACTTCCATACAGAATAGTCTGGCAAAGCTACCATAAGCTATGCAAACTGACTATCATTCGATATTCAGAAAACTTAAGTTTTAACAATATTTCGAAGGTACACTTACATGCACCTGGAATTTAATATTTATTTCAGCAGCCCTCTAATATACAGAGTCATTACGTTAATACAACGACAAACTTCAAGGAATAGTAGTACATCAAAAAGGAAAAATGTCCGAGTCAACCGGGTGGAAATTCGGTCGCGTCTCGGATCTACAGGCTGCCGAAAGCGTTGGAAAATTAGCTTTAGAACTTCATAATTCTAACAGTAGAGCAAATGCGGTATGGTACTGTCAAAGACTTTAAACCTGTTCTATTTAAAAATGCATATTTCAACATTGTGTGACGAGTTCGCAAGTGATTCCTGGAATTTTCTGAAGTAGAAGTAGGTCAAAATATGTTCGTGAAGCTAGAAATATGGAGCTCTGAAGTTCATTTTCCCATGCTTTCAGCAGCCTGTAGCTCCGAAACGTGGTCGAATTTCCATCCGGTTGACGGAGTCTTAGGGCAGGGGGGGGGGTACGATCATCCCTTCAATAGATAAAATGAATTGTATGGGTGGTAACAGCACTATAGCTTGTGCCCTTCTCGATCATCCCTGCAAGTTCGTTAGTCTACCTTGTCAATATCAATCTTCTGAAGGCAGAAATAAAGGAAGGTAGCTGTCATGGCCTTAGTTTAGGAACCATATCGCCATTCACCTGGTAACACTAAGAAACAGCCTGGGAAAACTAGCTCAGAATGGCAGGCAGCAGAATTCGAAGTGCTCGCACGGTCGATTAAAAGTCCGCGACCGTAGCCGCTATATCACAGAACTTCGGTCAAAAATGCTGTTATTAACTGTTTTCACTCATTGAGGCTACGAGCATCTTCGGAAGCCCAAAACAGTTAAATATTTTATATGACAAATGGTTACTATCCCACCCCGGTTGTTTCAGCTTTCCAGAAGTTGCTTGCAGGATCATCAGAGTGAAATATCAGAATAAGTGGAGCATTAACTACCAACCTATATAAATATACTGCTGCTCTGCTATACTGTAAACCAGGCTGGTCTGTGACACGATATAAACTATATTAAATTATATGGGTCATCGTTTCAGATATTGGTTTCAACCGCAAACTTTCTGATTGATGTACTACTAATATTCATTATTTCTCATGACAGACCGTGATGCTACCACTCATCATATAGAAAGAAGTCGGCACAGCCCTCTGATTTTCGGCATTTAAAATCAACATCGCTATAAAAGCAAGCGATTACGAAAAAAAGAATTTTCAGTTCAAGAGAATTCCATTACTGTACTGAACAATTCGAAGAACTAACAATCGACAAGTATAAATGCACTAACCATGCTACGAAGTACAACAAAAGCTTTATTTTATTAACAATACTCTTTTATCATCGCTGAATCTATGACTACATTTTTTCAATATTCTCACAAATTGTATACTCAAATATACACTGTATGATCAAAAGTATCCGGATATCCCGCGAAACGTGTGTTTATCATAGAGCGAGACACAGTACTGCCATTTACCTCGTAGAACAAATGGTCAGCGATGTCAGCAGACAGCAGGATGGTAAAGTCTGAGAAACTCACTCACTTTCAACGTGGTCCGAGGACTAGGTGCTACTTGTGTCAAGAGTTTGTGCACGGGATTTTTATCCTTCTAAACATCCCTAGGTCTACGGTTTCCGATGTTATAGTGAAGTGGGAACGTGTACAACTAAACAGCGTGCAGGCCGACCTCTCATGTTGACCTCCAAGATACCTTCGAGTGTAAAAGTGGGTTGTACAGCGCAATCGTCAATCATCCTTCGCCACCATCATACAGGAATTCCGAACTGCATCAGGATTACTCCAAACACCATGACTGTTCGGCGCAAGGTGCGGAAAGTTGATTTCCATGCCCAAGCAATTGCCCACAGCCATACAGGAAAATGTCAAACGCCGCCTAGCGCGGTGTAAGGAGCGTCGAAACTAAACTACAAAATAGTGGAAACCGGTAAGTGGAGTGATATACACTGTGGTGATCCGATGGTAGGGCGTGGGTGTGGCGAAGTGTGAAATTCGCTGTATAGTACAGACTGTGAAATTCGCTGGAGGTAGAAACCAGTGTGGTGATTTCACAGCATAAGGTTACGCTGACATTTTAAGCACTTTCCTACTGCCTACCATCGAAGACTAATTCAGAAATGACACTTGTGTCAACTCGACCGAGCAACCGTCCACACCGCAGAATTGTAGGAGACTGGTTTGACAATAACGACGTCTCACTAATGGATTGGCCTGCGCTGAGTTCTGATATCAATCCGATAGAACATATCTGGGATGCTTTGGAACGCAGACTTCGTGCTAGAACACACCGACCCACATCGATACCTCTTGTCATTTCGGCGCTCAGCGAGTAATAGGTTGCCATTCCCCAGGAAACCTTCTGCCACCTGATTGAAAGTATGCCTAGGGAGTGCAGGCTGTCATCAAGGCTACAGGTGGGTCAACATGTATTGACTACCAGTGTTCCCGATAGAGGGCGGTCAAACTTGTACTTCATTTTCAGGTGGGTGTCCGGATACTTTTGATCCAGATAGTGTACATTCTCGTGCGTCTGACAAGTAAACAAATGGCTTGCTGAAGAGTACTGGCAAGGAACTCACTATCATGACTTCAGAAATAGAAAGGTCAGTTTGTAGCGGGCCGTTCATTGGTAATCGCGAGGGAACACAATTTGGCGGCATCCCGTTGCTAAAGGTTACTCGGCAAACGTCTCGCTATAATGGTTCCACATATAGCTAGGGGGATTGTCAAGTCAGGTTTAGTGAAGGATTTGTTAACTTCCACGAGAGAGAGAGAGAGAGAGAGAGAGAGAGAGAGAGAGAGAGAGAGAGAAAACAATAGCGAACACATAGTCGACCAATGTTGTGAGTTGGTTCTCTGGCATAAAATCGTATGGTACAAACTTTAAAAGTACTAGAGGTCAGGGACGCATTTAAGGGGTGGGTACGGACCCTCCCACCCCCCCGGCTCAGTTTAAGAAAAATAGTATAGCTTCAGGCGTAATTATATATATTTAATATACATTTCATGCCCAGACATACTTTGGGCCCTCCCCGGAAGCCCTTGGACCCCTCCCAAAACCAAATTCTGGATACTTCCCTGCAGAGGCCATCACAGATGGTAGAGACCTTGACGAGGTTGTGAGCCTTTCAACTAATATCTACCTGTACCATAAATACCAAAAACCTGTCAATTTGACAGAAATAAATTACTTCGTCCAACCTGCAATACTAGTTTTAGCGAAAAATTTCTGCCACCAATTCAATTCCCGGAACGCAATGTTTGCACAAAACTCCAATTGATACAGGATACCCTACTCGTATGTTGCATTTCAATACGACCATATTAATACAATATTTATCTCTAAACCATATAACAGTATGCCATTCTCTGGTCTTCAAATGATCTATGCGTAAACATAAATCGAACAAGCACCGACTCTAGAATCGAAACATGTAAACTTCCCTTGCCAAGATACATACGAGAACAAAGCATGTATTATAATACACTATCTACCATCTATACAGGAAAATTGTATAATATAAAGCGTAAATAAATTGGTTGTAACTTCTAAATATATACATACTCCACACATGAACAAACATGCCGACCGGGTAGCCGTGCAGTCTAAGGCGTTAGGCCAAAGACTCGAAGGTCCCGGGTTCGAGTCTCGGCAGGGGCATGGATGTTTGTGAATTTTAACTAGGTGTAAAGGGTTGAAGTCAAAAATTACTACACTGGCCCAAAACAAAGTTAAGATGAACAAAAATATGACGTTAAACGAATTTCGCTATTGGATGTAGGTACTGAAAGAAATGTTAGGAAATAGGAAAACGATAGGGTAAGCGCGATATTTTTATGTTTTTACTTGTCTGTTCCTTGTATCATTACGTGCATGGCTACATTATACAACACACGATCGCTTAGAGGTACACAATCATCAGCTGTTAACATTAAATGGAGAATTAAATTATTGTCTTAGGATTTAGAATATTTTAAATAGAGGATGATTCTTTACATTGAATTATATAAAAAGCGGGATAATTCGAGATCACGTACTTGTAATACATTGAATTATTCCATGACTGTTTATGTACGAAAAATCATATTAAATGAATTAGGTGCCTACTACTGATAAGGTACGGAAACAATTGTCTTGATCGACAATATGCTGAAATGGAAATAATATCCATGGCAGACCCATAATAAGTATCTGACGATTCATATGAGACACTGTTGTTGGTAATGTAGTGAATAACTGACAGTATTGCTACTTAAAAAAAAAACTGCAGAATTCGTCTGCCTGCATTACTTAAATGATAATTGCCATGTCTTGTAACCTACGACGAGAAACCAAGTTAACCTAATACCGCTAACCTAAAAACAGGGACCCAATTTCTTCATTCCACCAATTCATCCCATCATCATCCATACGGCCTGAGCCAATGTCGCCTAAAGGCCTTAAAATAAATTATAAACACAGGCACGTGAGTCTTAGTTGCCTGAAGGTACGATTACTAATCTGCATAGCTAAAATGGTGAAATTACAGGAAGGAATTGAGAAATAGGAAAATACCGCACAAGTTAACTATTTGCAGAATTCAAGCGAAAGTCAAAACGGCAATTTCACGATGAAGTAGGAGGTAACTAATCTCTCTTCGCATTTCCTTTTGGTTCGTTGTGCAACTACATTGTGTGTGTGTGTGTGTGTGTGTGTGTGTATATATATATATATATATATAGTCAAAAAACACAACTGCTGAACAAGACTATATTATTTGTAAAAAATTAAATTACATGTAACGTTTCGACCTTCTAGCCAAGATCCTCATCAGACATACACTCAGACATATATAGTCGGTAGCGCGCTCGACTTCAGTGCGAGCGGTCCCGGGTTCGATTCCCGGTGGGGGTTCAAAAGTTTCGGTGTTGACCCAGCATCGTGAGGACAACTGGGGAGCTGCAGTGAATAAAAGACTGGCAATCACAGTGAGAGCTTCCGCTCTCCTCTCCCAACCCGTTTGGTTAGCGTATCCTTTTTTTCTACCGGTTTTACCATTATATATATGTATATATAAAATGGTAAACAAGGTAGGATAAAAAAGATACTTACATAGTGAAATCTTGAGATAGGAGCACACGAACTTCAAACACTACAGAAAATTAGTACGTTTCGCAATTGCGTTTTCAACTGCTGGTAGGAAGGAACAACCATCGCCACTTCTCCAAATCTCAACTTCCGCACCTCCCCACACACACACACACACTTCTTATCACGCTGCACCTTTGACGAAACCTTTCGGGGTGAGAATCCTGAAAGTCCTGAACCCTGACTCACCTGTCACAGTAAGACAGAGATGGAGGCAGACGTATATATCCATCCTTTCCGCCAACCATAAACCCGGTCTCAACTGCCTGTAACTCCTTGCAACACAGTGCCGTCTTCTTCCTTTCTCATCCTTGTTCCGTCTCTAGTTGCACTTTTATTTTATTCTATCTTTTTATATTGTTCCTTTGTTCTCTATTCATCATTGTTATATTTATTATTATTATTATTTATCATTATTTTCCCCCTCCCCTCCGATTCTTTACCCTCTTATTTCTTAAGGAAGCCCTTACCTGCTACTAGTAACCATTGCACTTTCTTTTCTACTTGGTGTTTTCTCCGAACCCATCTAGTCATTTTCCCGCCTCCATAATCTGGCCACACTATCACCGAGCATCATTGGCAATATGGCGTTTCCTTAACACCACTCCCGCAACTATCCGCTGTGTCCATTTTCCTACCCACCCGTTCAAAACGCAATTGCGAAACGTACTAATTTTCTACAGTATTTGTGAAGTTCGTGTGCTCCTACCTCAAGATTTCACTATGTAAGTATCCTTTTTTTCTACCTTGTTTACCATCTTT
>JAGDQP010007109.1:0-51164 GCA_022664845.1 Lepisma saccharinum
TATTCCCACTTCATCCCAGTTTAAATTCTGGAACACTCTCTCCAGGACCGCACAAAACAGTTTTGGAGAAATTGAATCTCCTTGCCTTACCCCTTTTCCAACTTTAAATTTTTCACTGTCTTGATGCAGCCTAATGACAGAAGTGGCAGTCGAGTAAATGTTTCGCAGTAACTTGATGTATGCACTTTCGATGCCTTGATGTTCAAGTGATTTAAGTACTGCTGACAAGGAGACCGAATCGAAAGCCTTTTCAAAATCTATGAATCCCAAACATAGTGGAAGTTCATATTCATTAGTCCTTTCCATAACTTCATTCAATGTTTGTATGTGGTCCATTGTGCTAAATCCACGACGAATTCCGGCTTGTTCCCTTCCCTGATTAAAATCCAAGTCTCGTTCAATACGATTCAAAAGAACTTTGGTGAACATTTTGTATAGGACTGACAGTAAACTAATTGGTCTGTAGTTTTCGACGCGTTCTTTGTCACCTTTCTTGTACAACAAAATGATAACGGCATTGTTCCAACTTCTGGGTATTTCTCTCTTCCTCAGGCACATCGAGAATAATTTAGCAACTTCCTCTTTCATTTTTTCACCTCCCCATTTAAACATCTCTGCTGTGAGTCCATCTTCTCCTGGTGATTTTCCGTTCTTCATCCCTCGAAGTACTTTATCCACTTCTTCTTTCATTACGTCTGGGACTTCTACATCAATTTCTTCTGAATCTTCATTTCCTAGCTCTTCCTCGGAGTAGTACAATTCTGTGTAGAAATTTTCAAATATGTTTATAATTTCGTCCTTATTTCGTGTTACGGTCCCGTCTGGTCTCTTAACTGCAATTATTTGCTTTTTCCCTATCATGAGTTGCTGTTTGGCTTTCTTCAAACTCTTGTTTTCCTCGATTGTATTTCTAACAAGATTTTCGTTATATCTTCGTACATCCTCTCTTATTTTCTTTCTTACCGTTTTATTTAGTTCTATGTACTCAATCCTCTTTATGCAATTTTCCTCTTCTTTCATTTCAATTCTTTTCTTCATCAAGAGCTTAGTTTCTTCTGAGATTTTGCTCTCTTTTTTCTTTCTGGTACCTGCTATCTCCTTGGCTGTTTTTCTTATTATCTCAGTCAGTATTTTATTTCTGCTATCGATGTCTTCTTCATCCTCTAACTCTTCCAAGGCGCTGAATCTGTTGCTTAGTTCTATCTCGAATGTCTGTCTGTGTTTTCCAAGATTTTCCAGATCTAAAACTAACGGTTTTCCTCTCTAGTCTAGTATTTAGTTTCAGCTTACATCTCACCATCCTATGATCACTCGAGATTTTGAAACTGTTCAGAACAGACACGTCTTGCACAATTGCCCTGTTATTTGATAGAACGTAGTCTATTTCGTTTTTGGTCCCATTTGGGCCTTTCCATGTCCACTTCCTCTGGGGCGGTTTCTTGAAAAATGTATTGGAAATAGACAGTCTGTTGGCTTCTGAGAATTCCACTAACTTCTCTCCTCTCTTGTTTCTTTTACCAAATCCAAAGTTTCCCACTTTCGTGTCACTGCTCTGCTTGGTTCCTACTTTCGCATTGAAGTCTCCCATTACAATTTTGTAATGCGATTTGCTACTATCCAAAATTTTCTGGATCTCCTCGTATAGGTCTTCGACTTCCTCCTCCGGGTGCGAGGTTGTTGGAGCGTACACTTGTATAATTTCCATACTGTATCTCTTGTTAATTTTTATTACTACCCGTGCGATTCTATCTGAAATTCCTTCAATTTCTGTGATTCGTGACTTCAGGTCTTTACTAATTATAAAGCCAACGCCTGTCGCTTTTCCAGTTTCTGTTCCTTTGAAGTAGAACGTGTGCCCTGACGGTAGTTCCAACTGTTCTTCATTCTTCCTCCACACTTCTGATAGTCCTATGATGTCCCACTTAATCCTCTTAAGTTCATTCTGCAGTTCTTCTAATTTGTCCTCTCCTGCAAGTGACTTACAGTTGAGGGTCGCAACGTATAGGTCCGTTCGAGTTGCCGTGTCGGTGTCCTGGCAGTCTACAGTCCAAACCCGGGCATTTTGACCCTCTGACTTCCTGCAGGACTGACCGCTGCCGTTGCCAGCTGCATCTTGATGATACATCAACATATCAAATTTCGTTTGTCTAGCTTCAGTGGTATGGAATTGCACTGGGCATACTTTACATATATAGTTGCTTTCCCGCAATTTTTTATTCAAAATGGCGGCATGAGCGGCTGTCCCCTAATCCAAGTTTACAAATTTAGCATTATAGTTAGGGCTCTTATGTGTACGATTGTGCCAAATTTTAAAACTTCTCAACCGTTTGCACCCAAAAAGTACCTAATGACTGGACTATATGGAGACGTCATGTAATATCCGGACAGATAGCGGATAATTTTCGGATGTCGGCTAATATCCGGATAACGGGTAATATTTGGATGATGGATACAATCCGGATGGTTAAATAGATACCGGATCATTTGTCATCTGGTTGTCCTGAAATTTTGGCTATCTCAAGAAGACAGCATAGAGACATACTGTAGGATTTGGCTCGATTTGGCTCGTTTTAGCTCGACTCGACTCGAAACTCGAGTGAATTTCGAGTCGAGTTTCGAGTCGAGTTGGACAATATTTGTCGAGTCGAGTTGCCGAGTCGAGTTGAAAGATTTCTCTTACGAGTCGAGTCGAGTTTAGCGAAAACTCGACTCGAACTCGCTCGAATCCATCCCTAGTCGGATGGACTCTTCAGAATCTATGTGAAAACAAACAGTGATACATCTGTTTGCAATTTGATAATCACTGTTTGACGTCGGATGTACTCTTCAGAATCTATGTGAAAACAAACAGTGATACATCTGTTTGCAATTTGATAATCACTGTTTGACGTCGGATGGACTCTTCAGAATCTATGTGAAAACAAACAGTGATACATCTGTTTGCAATTTGATAATCACTGTTTGACGTCGGATGGACTCTTCAGAATCTATGTGAAAACAAACAGTGATGCATCAGATTGCAGACATATGTAAGATGAATGCGACTAAATACCAACCACAGCTGTAGCGCCTATGTGGCTTATCCTATTTTCTGATTGGATCCTTCAGTTATAAAGGAGCAGTATTTGTATAGTAACACAAACAGTACTTACTTCCAACTTGGTTTCTAATCACTAATTAACATGTTGAGAAACTGTAAACGGAAAGCAATACATTCTAGCTCTTTCCTAATCAAAAGAACAATAATACAGTTTCCTTTCTCACTCAGATATCTTGGAAGAACTATGTTTCTTACAAAACAACGAAAACGAAACCAGTAAATTAAATAAATAGCATTCTAGTAAACCTAGCAATATAAAACATTTACTTCTATCATGTTATGAGTGTCATATTTATTTGCTCATTATAAGCACCAATGTTAAGATAATGTTGTCAGAAGTTAAAACTGGTCATTGTGTCAAGATTTGACCCGGGTCACCGGATCAGAAACCCGACCTGGCCCGGTGAGCAAGCCAAAGTTGGTAATTCTTACATTACACAGTGTAATGCTTTGCACAGTGTTTCTTTCAGGGGTGACCGGACCGGGAATGTTACTCCCAAAAAAAGTTCCTAACAATGGAAATAGTATCATATCCCCGGAAAGAACAAAAATATCAGGAGGTATCTAAATACCTCCCCGCAGGCTACTCTGAAAGAATTTTGTGTTTGAGACAATCTCAAGGATTTCCAAGGAATCCTACAATGACAATATTGGTTGATTCAGGCCACATGAACAAAGTCAGATCAAATCGCTCCAAGAGTGAGTTCTTTTATCTGTGTAGAACTTACATTCACACAAGACAACAGAGAAAATAAAAGCTTCCTAGCAAGCCAGAAGACGTCGGCATTTGGTCGGCCGACGAGCAAGCCGGCGGGCGGGTTTACGCCTTTTTGCCGACCCCGACGGCGGCCCGGAAGATGACCCGACGACCAATCGCTACTTATGAATCGCGCCGACCATTCCTCGACTACTAGTTGGTCGGGCCGCCGTCGGGATCGGCATTTGGCTTACTGCGTATATTCGTATTTCAGTGCACCAAATTACGCATTTAGTATGTATAATTCATGTAAATTTTGATGAATTCAAACCTCTATGTGTAGGTAAAACTTTTAAGATTCCGATAGGCCATTAAAAATAGTACTGTACTTGTAGACCACTTCCGGCTGAACTGGAGATGATATTTGAGAACTAACACCTGATATATCAGATTCAAATATTTTAAGAGTGAACTCAATCTGATTTGAAATCGGGTCACTTTTGGTCACCCCTGAAACAAACACTGTTCAACCACAACAGTGTATAATTAGCAATGAATTAAAAACTCTGCTTTGTCCTCCGGGTTCAAATCGAATCACCGGTACAGGCAGTGGCGGCTCATCAAGTGAAGTTCAACTTCACTTATTATTTTGATATGCATTAACTAAATTGGCATTAATTTGGCCAGAAAGTCAGTCAACATCATCTTAGATCGGACAGTGGCATTATCAATATCCTGTCTAAATCCAGAAATCCCGGAATAAATGTTAATGAACAAGGATAGTAAGAACGTGTTGATGGATTTTGGTAGTAGTTCACCTATTATTTGTGTCACGAGCCGCCACTGGGGTCAGCTCGGGTCCAAAACATTGATTCGGTGAACCCGTATCAGCTCTGGGCACAATAATAACAACAAAACCTAGTATTACTTTTATGGAAACTTAAAATCGAACAATTTCAGATACTGAGACACTTCCAACTGAATGTTTGATCTCAATATGGTTTGCTGTCAAATATGAAACATCTGAATGAACAAAAAGTAGGTTACAAATGACTCCTATTAGAGAAAAGCAATATTAGAAATAATATCTGGCAAAGCCCAAAGTCTACTAATATGCTATCACTTCATATAGGCCTATGTTGTATTATGAGTACAATGGCACGATTTCGTCCTGAAAAAGGTATTAAAAGTCCCATTTCATTGTTACTTGCCTCAGAAGAAAACAGACAAGAAATAAATTTTATTAACGGCGTTCTTCTGCTTATTCGTTGTTTGCAGTTCATAAAAGTAGACCCAAAGCCACAAGCAACAAGGAAGTAAAAACAAATAACAAAACTTGGAGTCGAACTCAGGTCTGTCGAATGTTACACACAGGTATAATATCCTTACAGAGAGACACTGCATACTATCTTCCTTTACAACAGAGAGACAACACAGAAACACATAGAAAAGCATGTAAAAGGCGAATTTTTCGCTCACAAGAGTCAGTTTTACGCGAAAAAAAGGCTCTTAAAAGAAATATAAAACAACGCTTGACGAGCTAAACGACTCTTCACAGAATAGCTACAGATTTTTCTTTCATTTTTAGTTTTTTTCGGACAATTGCTGGAAACCATGAAACTGAAATATCTACAAACGAAAAGTAGTATGAAACGACAGCCTAGCACAGGAAGAAGAAGAAAGCGTAGACAAGAAGATAGAGACAGCTTTGAGATAGTGGGAGGGGCCAAGTGTTGAATGCAGAAAAACTCCATTAAAATTCATGACATTTTATATTTCACACGTCGCAAAAGATGACGACCTCCTGATGGCTGAAAAGGAGCTGTTTCTCTCCAAATTCCTCAAGAACGAGCAGTGTTGCAATTTTCGAAATATTTCCACTAAATTATAACTAGATTGGTCCTTGAATCTATGACATTAACAACTAAATTAACTGATTTAATGAACATAGTCTCCTCAAATTGCTGCTAACACATTTGCATTTACCATCATCAATACTGCCGAAAGTTGTACTGGAAGTCTTCTGCCGAAAGTTGCATGTTATTCAAGGCACGTTAAATCCTTTCTTTTCATCCTGACCTCCCACTTTCCTTATTTATTTAGTGACAACACAACAGGCAATGGCCTAATTATAGTGTTGAGCTTTACAAAGTAGTTGTACAGACTTTATTGACAATTGCATCTCTAAATTCTTTAGGCGACATATAGCATACGTCCAGATCATTGTGAACTGTACAGAGTTGGTTATATATAGTACAAATTCTCCAGATTGGTGACCTCACCAAGATACTGGTTCTTGCCTTTTTACAGTAGAAGAGACCAGTATTATTAACGCGAGTTTTAGATGATGGGACACGAAACTGTAATGTCGAAACTAAATCCTTACAATCTAACTTATTTTGAACAATTTTTTGAAGAAATAACAGATCAGCAATGTTGCGCCTTTGTTGTAAGCTCTGAATATTAAAATTCTTAATGACTGCATTGTAACTATCATAAGCAGGATAGATTCGAGTTTCTTTAAAAGTCAGGAATTTAAGAAATTTTGATTGGATTTTCTCTAATTGTTGGCAATGTTTCAATTGATATGGATTCCAAATAGAAGAAGCATATTCTACCTTCGAGCGAACATAAGCATAGTAATTTTTTTCCAATGTTGATATATTGTTGAACTCTCTTCCCGTCCTAATTACGAATCCTAGTAACTTCAAGGCTTCATTAGTTATATTTGTAACGTGTATGTTAAAAGTCAATTTCGAGTCAAAACTGACACCAAGATCCTTAACTGTTTAGTACAATTTTATTAATGGAATAATCAAATTGATGAGTGGTTTTATTTCTATTAAATGATAATACTTTCCATTTACTAATACTTAGCGTACCATTTATGTTCCTTAATATTATCAAGGATGTGGCCTCGTCTTCTTCTTGACCTCGGGGTGGCCGAGATGTAAGTGAGCTCACTTCTGTGCGAGTGGTTACGCAATTTCCGCCGTGGTCTATTGAACGGAGTGGGTTCCAAGCCCGCTTTAACAACACTATAGGTCTCGTCCTTAGAAGTTCACCACCTCATTTAGGACGTTAATATAATAACAATTTAATCAATCAATCAATTGTCGTCTTCTTATTTCTCAATTTTCCTCAACCATACTTTCAACTGAATCCTTACAAGCTCTGCAAAGACAATTTCCTTCTCTCTTTTTTATTGTCTGCAGCTCGTTTCACGCCTACTCTCTTAAGCACATCCTCATTATGCAATTTTTTGATCCAGCCCCCCACCCCCACATGTTTGTCCATATCCACATCCCACGGCACAATTTTCTTAATCCACTCTTTCGTAGAGCCCACGATTCGCCTCCGTGTAACAAAATCTCATTACAAAACAATTAATTAATACTTTCCTCAACTCTCTGTTTACCGAGCCACAAAAGTGATTCTTCTGCACGCCTTTCTCATCACTGTTATTCTCGACTTTCTCTCATTTTCAAATTTCTCATTCTCAATTATAATACTTCCCAGATACTAGAAGCCAGAGCTGAAACGGGTCACCGAGTCACTCTGGACCTAATATATGCTTCAGACCCAGTCTGAATTGGTGACACGATTTTGACCCGGTGACCTGCAGGGCAAATCAAGAGATTTCATTCTTTCCTTATACATTGTTGCCTTCGAATCGTCTTTCCATCTGCGGTGACCGGAAGGAGAGGCGTTACTCCCCAGAGTACAAAAAACACGGTGCCGAAGAATTCCTAATGACAGTTAATAACATATATGGAAATAGTCTCATATCCCCGAAAAGAACAAAAATGCTGCCGGAGACGTGGAAATACCCCCCTCGGAAAGGCTATTCTGATAGAATTTTGTGTTGAAGTATTAAATAGGATAAAGCATTAAAATCTTTTAAAACTCTCAAATGTGAAGTTTCCATACATGGCTCACTCCTCAAGATTTTCTTTTTGAGTTTAATTTTTGAGGCCTTTAGGTAACTTTAGCTCAGACCGCATGGAGGATGATTGGTGGAATGAAGAAAGTGGGAGAACCCAGAGAAAACCCAAGCACACGGTGTTTGACCACTACAAAGCCCACATAGCACGACGACCCAAAGTGCCAGAGGTGAGCGCTCTAACCGTTGAGTCACCACGGCCCCCTCAAGGAATCTAACATTGTAATATGGATTGATTCTAATAATTAAAAAAAACATTACCATCAGGTCAATTGGGTGAAGTCGATCATGGAGTTAACTTGGACCCCGAGTTAACTCAGTCTGGGTTTTTCGGTCAAGACCGAGTCAACTGAGTTATTCTGATCAAGTTTCGGACCGAATCACTGAATCATTCGGGTCAAGTTTCGAACCGGGTCACCAAGTCAATCGGGTCAAGTTTCGGACCGGGTCACCTATGTTCAGGTCAGACCGGGTCCCCAGGTTTCAGCTCTGCTAGAAGCTAGTTATTTGTTCTACTTTTAATCTTCCTGTTTTGATGTCTACTGTAGTTACGTTTATTCCAATTACTATATATACCTTTCGTTTTCTTTACGCTTAATACGATGTTCCTCTCTATAAACACATAGATACAAAAAGGAGAAATAATGCTAGTACGAAGTTACCTAATTTTTTAATTTTTTTTTAACATGGCTAAAAAGAGTTGAACTTCTTTCCAATACCTTTCTTTAAAAAAAAAAAGAAGAAGAAGACAAATTATTTCCCCTCTGAGCACTGGATCCGAAACATCTTCATAAGAAGTTAGTCCTACTGCTCCGATGTTCTCTCGAGTGGAAGCATGATACTCGCTTCCTGACTTTGTATGTTAATGGTCTCTCTCTCCTAATTGGTAAAGCAGCCAGTAGATTTTTGTTGCCTTATATATACATATATATATTTTTAAAAAACTTTCTACAGCGATGACATTAGAGACGGTAAATGGAAGCAAAATTTTGCAAGCAACACTGCAGGTAAATATTATCGCAATTAGTAAAGGCCAAATTAGATAGAGGAACCGATTTTCGATACTCAGTTATTTTTCAAGTTTAATTATGTAAGCAATAAACTCAGGCGGTTACTCTTTCAGAATGAGATTAACAAAATTTTTACCCTATACCGTTACTCAGTCAGTGGCGGTTAACTTAACCTTCTCTTTTACGTGTATAAAATAGTTACCGAGCAACACTTGTAAAATTATGAATATACGTAGGTCACTAGAAAAGGTTTAAGACATAAAGACATACACTGAGAAAAACGCTTACATTCCCAATAATGTAAATGTAACATTTGCAGTATTACGTAGGTTGCATACGTTAATACGTACGGAACATACGTAATACGTAAGTAACCCACGTTCAATGAAATTGGCGATTAGTGGTGAGTGCATTACAAGTAATGCCAAGTGGAAAAAGTCTTTATTACGTATGTTTCCTACGTCTTCCTGTTGTTTCTCCATGCCACAATTTTTTGCAGGACGGAATATCCTGCCGACATGTAAAACGAATAAAGTGACGTCATATAGGAACACAGGCAAGCAGGATGGAACCTCCTGCCAAGAATGAAAGAAGAAGAAGTCAGTATTTACATTACAGGCGGTACTTTCCTACGTAATAGGAGGAGCCGCCTGCAGTAACACTATAATGATGTACACTGCTTGTATCAATGTTGGGAACGTTTGCATGCAAGTACAGCAGGAGACACAGTCTAGCAGGAGAAGGTTAAGTGCGTTGCGAAATGTTAAATGTGTTGCAAGTTGTTGCGGTGTATTACAAGTAGCTCGCGAGATGGCAGCACAGTTTTGTTTATAACCAAAAGCTAAAACTATAATTATTGTGCATGGGAGATCTGTTTTAAAGCAAACACAAAAGGCAACGCGATTAATATTATTAGCATATGTGATAATTTAAAGATTTCTTAATGCATTTATGTTACTGCTCATATCTAAAAACCAAATGTGCGCAATCAGTTATTGTAGACTAGTTTATAAGATAAGAAGTTAAATTATCGATGCAGATACTAACATTAATCGGATTTAACGTCTGGATTATGAAAGAATAAAATACTTAAATTTCGAATATTTCTAGTTTACTTCTCGGGGCATTATGCTCTAGAATGAAGTTATTAATTTCAACGTATGGAAAAGCATGACCTTCAGATACAGGTGCATCATCCATTCTTTCCGTCTGATACATCTATACAGTCTGGAGGTAACTCGTGTACACGATGTACGGACCGTTATGCCAGGCAGGAGGGAACCTACAACCACGACAGCTGGACGGCCAGTATGTAAGGAGCAGCCCCCATTACGAGCCTGGGTTTCCCTACAGGCAGGCAGGACGGTGGCTACGTACTGGCATGTGAGTGCAAATAACTTCATGACGTCATTAAAAAAATTACGTCATGAACTGGCGTCTGCAATTAGCATGCCAGGCAGGAGCAAACAGCAGTTAACAGTACACATGCTCGGTAATGCTGTTTGCTACGTCCGTCATACTATCCTCGCCAACTCATTATTGCAGGAGGGAACCTACGGATTTAAGGAGGTTACGTCCTTAAATCCTAGGAAAATTTTTCTCAGTGTAGTAGATGATTGACTGAAAAATAAACCCGGATTATAGCCTTTAATTGCCGATTAATAAGCTATCGTGCCACGGATAAATCGATATAGATTGCTGAAATTACCAATTTGTCACGTCATTTAATTAACACTACAGTTAGTGTAGAAAACGTACAATTTTGCTCCAATGTTTTTCTACGATTTGAAAGTAGGTGTTTACATTAATGCAATTATATGAGCGGCTGACGAAGGTTCTTGAGGGCCTTGGTTTGCCCTGCTGCACTGCATTCAACTTGTTCTCGGAGCTTAACAGGGATTGAACTTTACCTGAGGAGGAAGCAAGTTGAAGAATTTACACGGCTGTGGTTAAGGAAAACAAATATTCAGAATCCGGCCTGAGCCTTACAGCCTAAAGGCCTGAAATAAAATTCAATTCAATCAAACATCCAATATATGCAATGATACTCAAATAACATACGTTGACACTGAAGAAGCTCTTAAGATTAGATCCCAAGGCGCTGGAACAATCCTGTACTGTTAACTTCGTTTGAGAAAAAATGTGTGCAACACTGTATCACGAGTCCAAGAAATAGGCTAGAATGGCATGGTGTTAAAAAAATGTTGTAAATAATAAAAGGTTACTCTAGTTGCGTTTCTGAACTAAGTGGAAGGTGACGAGACACGATTTTATAAGTTTCAGCCAGAAATAAAGCGACCATCAAACGTTGGGGTCTTTACTCATGATAACCTGCTTGTCCAAGTCAAGAAAGCAAGAAACATTAGGAAGAAAACAGCAGTGAATTTTGTCGCAACAAGCGGTCATATTACAACTATTCATCTAAAAACGTAAGGACAGTTACTGCATGGTGGGACACAAACGTTTCAGTTTCAAAAAATTTCAGACATAAAAGAGAGGTGACCAAGAACGGAGTAGGGCACCCCGATGTACAATCATCCCCTCGTTGTCCCTGTCACGCTGTTTACTCTTATATTTCGCAACTATTTGCTGTAATATTAAAGAGTGAAAAGTATGTAGGTCTGTACCGGGGATCGAACCCAGGACCTTTGGGTTACCGTTCCAATGCGCTAAAAACTGCGCCACCCAGTCGACCCTCTTCTCAATCACACACCTTCCACTCTTGATGTCAAGGTTCTCTCTCGAAACCAACTGGAGAGTACCACAATTCCTAGTTGTGCTTGGACTTTCCTGTGTCTCATAATGGTGAACATCTCACACGGAAGAAGGTGTGTGATTGGGAAGCGGGTCGACTGGGTGGCGCAGTTGGTAGCGCATTGGGACGGTAACCCAAAGGTCCCGGGTTCGATCCCCGGTCCAGTCACATACTTTTCACTCTTTAATATCAATTGTATCTGTACCTACAGAGGCTTGATGTACAGAAAAAATAGGAAGTTGCCTCCATTTCAACTTTGGATATTTGCTAAGAATTCGTCTCCACGATGGAGAAACGTCTAAAAAGCGATTTTCAGCCCCTGATGATGAAGCCACTGCTAATGGAGAGGAGCTCACAGCAGCTGAAAATATTTTAATGGCTCCAGTGCTTTCAGAGTAGGGATGTCCGGATGTCTGAAGTCAATTTCAGAATTCTCCATTTTCTTTAGGGTTAGAATCCAGGACCTCTCGATTACGAGTCGGTGAGCTAAACAACTCATGCAAAGAGAGCAATGAAATACAAAATTGCCCTTTAGTCCTGGGGACTTTATTCACAAAGCTGCTGTTTTGAAGTCCGATGACTAAATTCCGGAATCCAGATTTATATCAGGGCTTCCAAACAGTCCTGTACCAGAGGATGTTTAGAAGTATGGAAGTTCTCACATTGCTTGATAAAATATTCCTCGCAAGAATCCAGGTCTCAGATTTCTCTAGTGGCCCTTATACCTGCATTTTTGGAGTATAATTATAAGTGGCAACGTGGTCTACTCGGTAAGACGTGTCCGATTACCGCTCACAGACTGGAAGTTTTGCTCCCTCGTCTGCAGCAAAACCTGGATTAACTCAACGTTCCGAAAAATTAGTAACCAGGATTTGTCGCAAGAGAAAGCTTGATTGCGGACATTATATTGATATTAGTGTACCTCAGACTTACAGAAAATGGCCAATGATAATTTATTCTAAGTTTGGAAGGAACATTATGTCAATACTGAATAAGCATTTACAGTAGATTTAAAGCGAACACCTGACTGGTTTAAATTCCTATGGAACCTGAATGTTGCCAAATTCTTCAACATTTTGCACTTTAAAACATTCCATTAGCTATTTTCTATGACACTGAGTGTACAATAGTACTTTATATGCACTTTCCCTCTTTAAACAATTCACATTCGCGGCGAATAAGTTATTTTGTCATTGCGGATATATTTCAATATATTAGGTTGCTGCATAATTTCCTTACAGGCAAAATATTTTATTTGACACTCATCTTAAACAAACAGAAGACAAACTAATCAGTGACATATTCTGCTGACGTTGGGACAGTTTTTTTTCGATTTCACACATGAAGAAATCTTCACGTCAAGAGTGAAGAGCAGTTTCATTACCAAAGGAGATTGGCCCATGATTTTTGGATAGAGAGCAGAAAAGATGCAAATCTGAAGAAGTTAAAGGAGTAAAAGGCACGTGGAATAAGTCTAGCCTGTTTAAATGTCCGAAATTCGGACACTTTTATCGGTTTCCTAAAAAGTCCGTACCCGCGGACAATTTTGTCGCACACGGACTCATTTCGGACTCGGACAGCCAGATGTCGGACTTGGACAGTCCGAGTCCGACGAACATAACGCCCCAACCGAGCTCTTGGATAACTAATTTCATCATGTTCAAAGAATGTGGTCCGGCATTATCATGGTACATCACTCGCTGTAGTGTTCCGATTTGTCGTTTTCACTCAAAACGTGCGGTGTCCATTTTTAGACCTTTCCCATGGAAATCAAATGTCGCACGATGGTTAATTGCTCACAGTTCATGAAAATTGCCAATTCTTGAATTACTGTTGTGAATTATTGCGAATTAAAGTGTTTAGACTGTATTTATAAAATTTGAATGGTCTTTCAGTTGCCCTCTTTGAAACAAGAAAAGAATTTTCCTGCCGTACTTTGCCCATATTCTCCGTACATGGTACAAATGTTACTAGTCGCCTTCGTTGCCTTTGCTCCTCCATTAAACTCAAACAAAAGAATATGTCAAAAATGTCCGTTTTCATTTGAAACTCCACTTTCTCTAAGCCACAAATAGCATTCATTTCCATTAATCTTGCGAAATTCAAGGTCTATTCATTACTACAAACACCACCACTCCAAATGCAAGTGACAGACGATAATCTTACATTACTGTCAGGCCAAAAATAAAGGCTAAAACTATGCATCAACCTAATACATTTATCTGAAAAATATCTTAACATAAATAGAATGCCATTTACAACTATCGACATAATATCTTGTATTGATACATTATGGTTCCCAAATGGACTATTTACACTTTAAATAAAATTATTTACATCGGCCATTATATTCCTATCATTCCTATCTATAAATACCACAAAACATGATGATCCCATGGAATCCCGGCCCGAAGAGGACGGTGTAGCTGTATAAAGCAGTGGTTCCCAACTTGAGGACATGCTCCCACTGGAGAATGTGAAATTCTTGCAAGAGAAGAGAGAAAGACAGCTGAAAAGTAAAACTCCGCTCCGAAGCACCTTAAAACTACTTGTAGTTGGTAAACGAGCAACAACGAACGTAAAAGCTGTTCTCGGTACGTTCCGGTCAAGGGCGTTTCGCGCCTGAAACATGTGACGGGTCAATCAGTATGGATGAACCATCAGTTAGCGTTGGGGTGAATTATATGCCGCGAGTTGATTCCAAAAAAACTAACCTGATTTTTTTTTTACCATAACCTAATTAATGGCACTGAACTTCGTAACATTTGAAAATGTATATATATATATATATATATATATATATATATATATATAATATGTTGATCCCGCCGGGATTCGAATCCGAATTTCCTACTCAGCAAGCGGATATTCTATCCACTGTGAACCACGGTAGGACCTTGCAAACAACAATTTGGAAGCTTTCCTTGCAAATCACTAGGGCCTAGCATTTTTATGCCTTAAAATAGCCAAAATATGCAGAATAAAATATGCATTTATGATCTAAAAATTGCAGAATTATGCTCTATAACAAGAAAAATATGCCTTAAGAAACTTAAAGATTTAATGAGTTGTAATTTACTTTGAAATGTATCTGCTTATCACGGAACAATAAACAAATATTTCTCGTGACCATTTGAGAGTCAAGTACATTTCGTACATTCCACAACATAAGGGAGGAAGGAAATTTTACAATTTTCACAGAAGAAATTGAAAGAACACACTTCTAATAAATTCAGAGAAAAAAGGAAATCAATTTTTGATATATCATGTGTATGAAAAGCTTAAAAAAGTAAAAAATATGTTTAATGTGACCGAAAACTCTTTAGAATATGCTCTATCAGTATAAAATCACCAAATATGCTCTAACGAAGTACCTTCATTTAATTAGTGCTTTCATGAAATAAATTTCTCTATACTTTAGCAAGTCATTACTCTTATCAAACGAAAGATGCTAAATTACGTATCACGTCGCATCCACGTGAATATGGCGTCTCACTGCATATTTCAGTCCCGAGTTTCTCCAGTTCTGGTCACGCTCACGCATAATGTGACTGCACAAAGTACATACATATGTAAATACGCAATTCGTAAGATATCTGAACTCTGATTAAGGAGCTCATGTTATTTCACTAGTCTAGAGCTGTGCAATATTTAGCTGTCAGCAGCTGCCGAACTATCAGAAGTATCACATTGGATTCAGCGTGTGAAAACGTTCTGAAAATGTGAAATAGACGTTTTTCATTTGAATTTAGTTTTTTTAGAAACACCTTTAGGCAACTTTGGCTCAGGTCAGATGGATGATGATGGGATGAATTGGTGGAATTAAGAAAGTAGGAGGATACGGAAAAAAACGAGAAAACTCATGCACACGGTGTTTGTCCACCACAAAGCTCACATGGAATGAGCAGGGATCGATCCGACGAACCCTAGCAGCAGAGATGAGCGCTTTACCGCAAAGTTGCCTAAAGGCCTTGAAATAAATTCAATTCAATTGAGCCGCCGCGCTTTAATAGACTGTAAGACTAGAGTTCGAAGTTTCCAAAGGAAAGCGCCTGGAGGTCGGAAGGTCTACACATGGAGCGCCACTCTGGACACAATTGATAGGAAGTCATAAACGCATATCAACTCAGAAGACATAACCGCTAGCACAAAAATGATAATTAAATTATATTAAAGCAATTGTGGCCAGTTGCCAACACTGATAGCGTTGCTTTATCAAAGACAATTTCCATCACACAAATTATTTTTAATACAAGAAAGCGAAAAACGCCACGACCATAAACGGAATATAACAGCGCTCAAACGTTCTACTAAAACACCCTTTAAGCATTATAACCAACATCTCTTGTGGCTAACGCAGCCCCCCTTTTCCTTTCTGCTCCCTTTATACCAATTTCTTTTTCAAAAAAATAAATTTAAGGAAAGTGTTCTCTGGTAAAAATTTATATGGACGTTTCTGAATATTGTTCGCCATTTTTCTTTCTTTACACCTGCTTTACACGAGAGAGGAAAATGCAAAATATAAAATACACACGCTTTTAATCCACATTCTTTCAAGTAAAAATGAATCTCATAATATAAGAGAAGAAGTATAGCATTCGTTTTCATCCGTGAGTGTTGCCAACTAATGCAACAAAGCACCAAGGATCAAAACACAAAAGTGGTGAATACAATTGGAGGAGATAGAATCACAGGGAACCATACAGAGAATTAAGTTCCATTCATTAATAGGTACTTCTGGTTTTGAAGAAGTTACTTGCCTCGCCGATAGAGTTCTCTGAGATAAACAGCTTATTTTCTTAACGATCTTGGTAAACTGAAATTAAGTGATTAGTTCAGTATTTCTTGATAGATGAAACATAAGAGCATAAACCAATCATAAGCTTGAATTTATGAGGAGGTTTAAAAAATAAGCTATTGATCTCAGAGACATCTAGCGGTGAGGCAAGAAAATTCCTCAAATTCAGAAAGGAATACGTACCAATTTACGGATGGAGGCTACTTATCTGTGGTAGAATATACATCGTACAGCACAGAAATAAACAAACACACATGAAGATACTTAATGCTAAATCCAAGTACGTTTCCCGCCTTTTTCATTTTTCGTCAGTTATTCAAATTGGAGTACAGTAAAACAGAAAATAACTTTTACAAACTATAGTTTGTTTCGTACATCAACAAAGAATATCATTAGTTTTGAAGTTTCTGTCAAGATTTATTTAAAGATAATGGTATTCATTATTGACGTATGTAATAAATTATAGTTTCTGACGGTTATTTTCCGTTTAACTGCATTCAAATTGACGAAAAAACAAAAAGGCAGGAAAATCTATTTGGATTCAGCCTTAATATAAAGACATTTAAGGTATTCAAACTCTGTCACTGTTCCCAAAACCAAAGAAGACTTCATTAATAAGCACAACGGTAGGAAACTTGATTTTATTTTTGAACCATGTCAGAAAACCATGAAGTTATCCAAAAGCATCTCAAATAGATGTCTCCCTCGCTACCTTTTACAACAACGTTGTTGTTTGTTCGATCGATGATTTCCAGATTTCAACAGCTCTGTTACACATTATTTCTCAACTTAGCTTCCTTTAAGAGTCAATATTCAATTCTCGGAATAAAAGAAAGATCGTATTTAAGGTTTCAAAGAGAAAACTCAATCTCAGTTTTCCTGGAATCGACCTTAGGAAAGTAATGCTTTCGCAAAGAAAACACAAAAAATATTTTCTAAGAAATGTTGATTTTTCCAGATGTTCTATTTCGAAACTGTTTGCTTTAAAGCTCACGAATGATTTTAATATCCTAAGCTAGTACTGTAGCTATCAGCTAAACAAATCGAAATGTCTCTACAGGGTGTTGCAAAAACTACCCCATGACATTCTTGACATGAAAATAAGAAGAAAAGTATAGATTATCGAGGTCGGCGCCATAAGCTGCCGCAAATGTGGGAAAGCGAACTTTAAAACTTCATATTTCCAATACGATTAACAGTAGAACTGAGGCTACATGGTAGCCCCAAAGACTTCAAACTTGCTCTATCCAGAAATGCATATTCCAAAATTGTGCAATGGCTGTGCAAGGCATTCCCCCAAAGGATTTCGATACATTCTTTACAGTTATGTGGGTCGAAATAAGCACGAATAAGGCGACTTTCCGTATGAGTACAGATGATAAAAACGTAATTAATGCCATCTAAACCGAGCAATGAGTCTTTTACTGATAATAAATGCACCAAAAGTTCCTTGAAATGTATGTAATGTATTCCTGTTTGATATGCAATCACGCATTGTTTTTTTCAAGGATATGTGTCTGAGACATCGACTTACCGCGATTGTTACTTGATGGAAGATAGTCCCCTTATTTCATGCTTATGGGGATGGTGCATTCTGATTTCAACAAACCTTTACTTCAGACCATTTCTGGGAATGCACACCATTGCAAAATTTTAGAATATGCGTATTTGCATAGAGCAAGTTTGAAATCTTTCAGGGTACCATGCTGCCTCAGTTCTACCATTACTGATTGGAGTTCATTTCGCACATTTTCGGCAGCCTTAAGCGTCGAAACAAAGCATGTGCTAAGCCGTTGCTAAGAATACTTAGTGACGTCTTAGTCATACGTCATACACACTGACGGAGAGAGCAAGTAGCGCAGAAAAAAAATACTTCCTGTCCACGTTACCATAAAAAAAGAAGACTTGAGGATTATTTTTCTCCATTGCTGCCGCCGACGCGGAGTCACTTCTTCTAATCGTATTCAGCAACACACAACAGCGAGAGAGAGGAGGAAATTTGGCAACATCATAACTCTTCCTGCCATTCCAGCCCTACGACTTCGCCCCACTTGCCAGAATACAAACTCTCGACAATACCAGTATAGTTTCATTGCCCCGATCTTGGGTACGAACGTAAAATTTAATGAAGATAATATTTTTATTACTATTACTACTTCTACACCATACTTTTCTACCACTACTTTTAACATTTCTACTTGAACTACAACAACTACCACCGCTACTACTAAATTACTACCTCTTCAGTACTACATCAATAACTACTTACTCGTTAGTAAGTTAGGCGAATGCTTTCCACTTTCGATTTCTCTGAGAATGCTCCCGTGCTCAAATATATAGGAGATTCATTCAACTCAGTACCTCAGAGCTTACTTTAACGAAACTACAATTCGTACTTGGAACCTCACAAGCTCGTTCAGGGTGTTAATAAAAAATCATACAAAGGACTTACTACTATATCTACTAACATTACTAATACTTGTAGTATTTGAATATGACCAAAATCTTAGCAGCAATGACGTGAATTTATTTGTGATCTTCAGGTATTTCAGGATCAGGCCGGGATAGAGCGGGGAAGAGGATATTCGAAGGTACTCGACCAGAGCCTAGTTAGGAGGTAACATCAAGGCGTTTGGCTGGCGTGACTGATAAAAAGAACTAAAAAAAAACTCAGTTCGGATGTACGGCCTCAGAGATCGTTCCCAGGACCTTCCGAATGCTAAGCCAACGATGGTACTTCCCAACCTCCCAACGTACTTTCCCTTAATCTATCCTGGCCTGAGCCTTGGATGCGTAAAACTCAAAACAAAATTCAAACTCAACGGACCCTAAACCCGTCACATATTTGAGGGTTGTCGCCCGTCAAACAAGCATTCACTGAGAGTAGGAAAGAGGAAGTTTGCTGCATGGTTACCATATCAGCATTCGCCTGGTGAAACTTAAAAAAAAATGTGGAAACCATTAGTCGTTATTGCAGCCAGCAAGAGAAAATACCAACTGGAAGTCCGTGGCAATCGTTATCACCAAAGTACGAGGACTGGATATATTAATTCATTCTTCTTTTCTTTCTAATGTTTCATTGCCACATAGCCGTTGTGTTGTACATGAAAGTTGGTACTAATTAACGAAAAATCGATACGAAAATTTTTAATGTGAACAAGAATGTCGCAGATTAAAACAGCTTTCGATCAGCTGAGAATGAAGACGATTTTTATATTACCAGCAGTATATCTAGCAATACCAAGACACCAACGAACTCACTGTTACAATTAAAAAGAAACTATTATATTTTTTTCACAATGGTCTCTCCAATACCTTCTCTAATTTCACTCACCATAAATGATTGAATTATTACCAGTAGTTACAGTTTCACTTACGATGAATAAACATCAATTTCTTGCATGGACTAGTACGGGAAATACATATTTACATACCGGAAATTACCACGGACATAAACCAGTTTTGTACTAAAGGTGCAAATTGGAAATCCGATCTAACATTGTTTGAACAGATATTATGTATATGAGTCAAACGGTAAACGTGTAGGCGAATATCAACATTTACATTGAACTACATTCCACGAATTGCATTCATGCACACATAATATAAAATTGACTCAATTTACGTAGCTAGCCTACAACCAATACAGTTTTTTTTTTTTTTTTTTTTACATTTCATTCTAAATCAATCTTCAGAACAGAAGTAGACTTCAAATAAATGACAACTAATATGGCAATGGAAACTATTTACTAGTAAATGAAATCATGCACACTGTTAACATTTTTCAGACGCATTCCTGGACTAAACTACCAGGCATAATAAAGCACTAAATAAATACAATTTAGTGGGTCAGAAATACGCCCGAAAACAAAGTTACTCTTTCGACTTACGCCATTTTTAATCACTTTTTCTATTTGCCATTTGGGTAAACTCCAAGTTATTTTTGTTTTATGTAGGTGGTTACCCATGAAAAAACATGCATCCACGAAGAATATTTGTTATTTCTGTTAAAACACGTCATTAAAATGTCATCAGCAAACACTTGATCAGAACTGCTTGTTTGCTCACGATAAGAAACCGTTTTCTCTTTTGGCGCACATGTCACACTGGAACAGGAAATGAGAACCTCCCAACAACACAAGAAATCTCTCTGTATTTTTCAAGGATTACTCTGAAACATTAGTGTCTCAGGGAAGCATATGGAAATAAGACGTGGCCCACTCTCACGCAGGCGCAGAGCTCCTTGAACTATAAGCGACAACGACAAGCGCTTGTTTCGCAATTCCTAGCTGGGTCTGGTTAACGTATCGGGAAGCTTATCCGGAGGTCCCGGGATCGAATCCTGGCGTGGATACTTTCACATATTTTTTTAAAAAAAGAAAAGTAACTTTTTTCTTTTTTTATGTATATACATTAGGAAATTTAATAAAAGTAGTGACCAAGGGTACGTGAAGATTAGATAAGCCACGTACGGTGTTTTATGTTTAATGCACACGCGATTTGCACAGAGACATTGTTTCCATGTGGGCTCCCCTTAGACCCGAGTGTCTGAAACATTCCTGAATATGGAACTTTATTGGATGAATCAAGACAGTGCTCGAAGTTGGTTAAAAAAGGTAAGGGCACGCTCGCAAAAGTAAGGGTATGCTTGCACTTAGTGGCGACGATTGTCTATTGAAAGTAAGCGCAATGAGCTCCCATTAATAAAAAGGTAGGGGCTGGGGCTACGCCAAATCCAAAATGAAAAAGGTTAAGGGCACGGCGTGCCCCCCACTTGGAGCACTGAATCAAGGAATATTCCTACAATCTTTAACAGTACATAACATATTGGTGATAAAGGCTATTCCTCTAACCTATTTGAAAGGTCGACTGCTTACAGAGGTATGTATTCCACTAATATCGGATCATCACATAAATTGAAGAAAATATTATTTTTGTATTTATGCTTAACTAGTACACTTGTAATCATCTGAAATGTACAATTTATGTTGAGAAGCAACATTAAGTAGAGCAAGGGTACTATTTCCGTGGTACGGGTCAACTCCGTGATAAAAATTTCAATTGGTTGTTACGGAGTAATGGTCCAAGACTAAGAAGTTCTTGAAATTACCCACAAATGGCTGAACGTGTACTTCTTTTCGAACGTGTACTTGCGTCGTTTGAAGTACTACAGAAGCCATTGTTGAATGAAAGGTATAATAAGCTCTCGTTTATCTGGATTTAATGTGGCCGGAATCGTTTCGGATAAACCAAAGTCAAATTTGATTTTTCTTATTATAAACGCCTACAAAGGCAGTAACAAAATGGTTTATTTAGATAGACAAAATTTATTTATGGTCTAAGCGAAAGATGCCTGCAGGCCATGAATAAATTCAGGGCAAATACATTACAATACTGCATATTTATACAGTGGAGAATTAATTAAACGCGTTTACTTTCATACGATGTACATTAGGGTGGGCCGGTTTTTTTTTTTTCCAGATATTAGGGTTCGAGTTATCAAAACTTGTGCATTGGTACCAAATAAAGCTATGCCAAATATGGCCGTCCTAAAACAATATTTAAACGGGCCCCTGGATCCCCAAAGGTACCAGTTGTGGGAAGTTAGTCCTGTGCATTAGCTCCGAGCACCTTTCTTATCTTGTGAACCAAATGATACATTGCATAATGATTTTCGATATCATCATTAATAATGTCTGTGCATTTTCTCACGTAGACCGTTTAATATCTTGTATAATATTGTAATGAAGTATTATACTATCAGTAAAATGTATATTTGTAAATACAAGGACTGACTGAAAAGTAATGTGACACGCCACACTTCGCTTTTCCTGTAGGTAGTAGAGTGACGAGTTCGATCGCCGGAGTCTTCCAGGTTCTGACACAACGAGTGAAAACCCTCATACGTACCGTCGCGGAAGATAAAAAAGGTTCTACGAAAGCAGGCCAAGGTTAAGCTTGGGAAGAGTGGTAATAAAATTCTTTTAAAATAGTGGTGGATATGGTGATGGACGATTAATTGTACTGACGAAACGCGTTCGCGATGGCCATCCACGGCCGTCACTAATGTCGGCATTGCCAAGGATAATAAACTTTACGAAGAAACCAGAAGGCTCACTTTACACACACTTTCGGCCTTTACATCTCGTTCGAACAGACTCAACACACTCGAAACGACTGCGATACTGAAAATGTACAGCGTGTGCGCCAGGCAGGTATCAAAGATCTAAGAAAAGAGCAAATGCAACAACGAGTTGACGAGTGCTATTGAAATATCGGAGTGAATTCAGGGTGCTGATGTGTGACGAATCGAAGAGTTTTATTACTTCTTGGTCGTACTTTCCAGGAACGCCTTTTTCGTCCAATAATAACGATCCTCACGAGATGTTTTCACTCGCTGAGACAGAACACGAAAGACTACGGCAGTCCAAATGCAGCCTGAGACACGTTGATGTATGAAGTTCACAACCCTATAGACAGCACTAGCAAGTCTCACTGCAACAAAGAGAAAAAAAGTACACTCACCAAAAAAAAAAAAAAAAAAAAAAGTATTTCGGGAACATAGCATCAATTTATTTTAACTTATATTTATGGGCCAGTCACTCAGCTGTGCCACGTTTAAGGAAATGCAAGTGATATGATCAGGCCATAGGTACCTAGCCCATAAATGTAAGTTAAATTAAAAAAAAAAAAAAAAAAAAAAACACATACTACGTTCCCAGAATATTTTCCCCGTGAGTATATTATTACATTTCAATCACTTCTCGTATATGTACGTTTTCCATGGACTATTTTTAGTATCACAGAACTAGGAAAGCATTCATGCAATTAGAATAACACTTTCACGTAATTAGAAAATGACGTCATGTATTTAGGAACTGTTGAATGAAGCTCGAAGTCCATAAGTTTTACGAAAACTATGCCGTCTATTCATACAGACTAAAAATAAGTGTTCAGAAATGTTCCAACTATGAATATCATTATTTTAAATATAACAATGCAGGTTTTATTAAACATAACAAGGTATTGGGCAACTTTTCTCCCCATTGCCTTAAAAGTTCAGAAAATAACAATGACTGTGAGAAGTTTGAGTAAAGACAAAATTTCTCCACGTTGCACACCTTTAATGAGTCAAGTTTCGATCGCTTCTCCTCACCTTAATTAACGATATACAAAAAAAAAGTTTGTTCTTGGAGTACAAAAGACAACTCAGAGCCCCCACAAGATTGATTATGTTATGAACTGAAGCTATGCACTAACTGAATTCACACGGATTACAAATAATTGTTATTCACCATACGTGTTGTTCTCAAGTAAAACAATTGTAGTTCATTCATGGGTAAAGATGACGTCAAACACAACTGGTCTGTTCCTTTCAGTTACTTCCATGCATCTTGTAAACAATGCCTCAGTTTCGTTAGTACCTAGAAACAAAGATGGGCTAACTTTCACGGTTAGTTTCCAGGAACAATTGAAGGTTTCAAGAGAGATATGAAACAAATTACTAAGCTACCGACTTCGATCATCGTGCAGACCCAGGACGTTGAGCTGTCATCCACAAGGTTGCGAATTCAAGTACCGCCTGGGGCATGGATGTTTAAAGAACCAAGTCCATTCCTAGAATTAATCTAAAGGATTGTTCGGGTTGTCTGCTCGATGTTGCATTATCAGCACTGGAAGTGTAAATTAGTACAGAACTGTGTTGATGGATGTGACGTCAAAGTATCTATTCGTGCAATCCCGTGAAGATCTCGCCCGAACGGTCAGGTGCTTATTTCTTTCTGCTAGCACGTAATGCCATCTGTAACACCTTCTCACATATACAACCACTGAGAACGTAACACGACTGTCAATTGTTTGCACTTAACTACACTCGCTCCCGAGCAGGGACAGAAAGTGTTTGCACTGGGCTACACTACTTCCCCTCTTGCCGACCATTCGAACAGTTGAGGAGCTGCACCACCCACTCGTTCGCAAAAGTGTACACTAGCTCAAGTGCAGTCCAGCTGAACAAATTGTTTATTTGTTATTTGAAACAAATATGCCATTATGATTCACTAAGATTGTACAGTATGATTAATTTCAACGAAACTACAATCTTTGGAATATCCAAAGAAATATAAAACTTTTAGAATCTACGCTATTTGTATGGTCATATTTAAGAAAGCAACTTCATTTTACTAATTTTACATGTAAAATGTTCAAAATAACGTATAACATATTCTTTACACCACTTTTTCTAGTTTTCTCCATTCCTACCTTCTCTTTCTTCCGGCGATTTTCATATCTTTGAATTTTGCACGAAAAAGATTATGACTGGTTAGGAAAAAAATGTGGGATAAAGCGTCTCTGGTATCCTTCTTGGCACTACTAGAAAAGAATCAACCTAGCGAATAGATCTGTATTCTCTATGTATAAGTCTTTATTGAAAATGGCTTACGCACGCAGCAGCAGAATTTCCTGGCTCATAATTTGCTCTATAAATCGTATGTAGCCACTGTTGTCTCACGTGAGGATCTTTGAGATATGAAAATTTAGATGTGTACTTTTCATTTAATGAATCGAAGTTTGATTTGCAGCCAGGAACATTACACTTTTTCGGGACTGATACAGCTGTACTATCTCTTATTAAATATGTGTGTGTGTGTACACCCACAACGAGTTGGTGTAGCATTCAAGAGGTTCGCCGACCATCCTGACTGAGGTTTCTCCTCAATCACTCCAGGCAAATGCCAAAATGGCACCTTCAACATAGGCACTGGCAGACACCTTCACGAATCCTTTCCTCTCTCCTATCCCGGCCTGAGCCTTAAATGCCTAAAGGTCATAATTTAAAAAAAATAAAACTCTCTCTCTCTCTTTCTTCATAAGAATTTGGAACAAAAAAATGAAAACAAAGTGTAAAAAAAAAAAAAATAACTGACTGATATAAAGATGGTCAGTTCTACAATCGACCGCTAAACTTCTAGTCAGCGCTAAGTGAGGACAAGTCTGATTTTGGCAAATGAGAGTACGCAAAATGACGGCCTCAACTTAGCGCTGACTAGAAGTTTAGCGGTCGATTGTAGAACTGACCCTTAGGTTTTCATAGACACTTCGGAGTGGCCGAGGGGTTAGCGCACCCGCTTTCTGTGCGCGTGGTCAAGAGTTCAATTCACCCCGGAGTCTATTGAACGAAGTGGTTCGGAGCCAACTTTACCAAAAACTGTAGGTCTCGTCCTTAGAAGCTCACCTGCTCGTTTAGGACGTTAATAACAATTCATTCACTCACACTAGAGAAGAATACTGTGCTGAATACAAAGTCTTGTTAGGTAATAATACTCCTGATCACACTGGAATAACTGGTAAATGTGAACAATTTTTCTTTGATTCCCAAATTGTGTGCTGTGAGGTTGGAACATGATCGATGAAAAGCTCTCAGCCGTAGATTTGTCCAATTGCAGGTTTTCGCACTACATTCTCACCATTATAATTGCTTCAATGCCTCGAAGCAGTATTCGTTACTGACAGCCATCCATTCAGGAACAATTCTTTAAACCGTAGAAATCGAACTGGCACATAATGATAGTTTTCATGCCAGACTTTTTTTTTTTTAAAAAAAAAAAAGAACTTTTGCCATTGAATAAAAACCTATTTCCGTTCTATCGCCGTCATCCACACGGCACAGTACAGTTTAAATATTACTTAAAGTTTTTCTCGGAAGAGAGTAAACACTAAGAGTGTTTGGAATATTCCGGAATTGTTATTTAGATCCAAAATCAGAATGCCAAAAAATAGTGATTCCTTGAAGTTGGAATTCTGGACTGTACATTGGATATCGAAATATTGCAATTCTATTGAAGAGAGAAAGAGGTAAATGTTACTTTCCATGGACTCTGGTGTGTGACTAGTTCCGTTCGTGAGATTGTAATTAAGGGATCTCGAGTTCGATTTCCAGCGAATACACATTAAACATAGTAATTTGAAATCCATCTCAAGTGTTACTTCGATTTTTGAAACTTGAAGAAAAACGAAAAACATTTTTAAAATTAAGTTAATGCATTCTTTAAAGCGTCACCTCCATAAAATGACAAGCAAGAACTAAGAACTATCGGTTCACCTTGCCCCGAGTCCTTCAGGTAATAAACTTGCCTCTGAATTTGAGTTTATTTTAGGCAACTCAGGCTCATGCCGGAATAGAAGAAGGAAGAGAATGCTGGACGGTAGACGCCAGGGCTTAGTTGATAGGTACTATTTCGGTATTTGCCTGGTGTGACTGAGGCAGCAACTAGAAAAGAATGTCAGAACAAGCAGCTGCTGGTATCGTTACCAGGGCCTACCGTTAACTAAGCCAATGGTCTATCAAATGAGTTACGGCTACTTGGTAAACTTGCCTCTGTGTAGAACACCAATCACAATCACCATCATCGTTGTCTATAGTACTCACTGAGTGAACACAGAAGTTACGCTGCTTTCATTTTTGCTAATTGTAAGGACATCTCTTTTATATTGCAAAAGCTTAAGAGAGTTATGTACTCGCTAACTACGAGGATACCGGTACAGTGGTGTCCGAATTCCGGCATCTTAAAAGTTACGAATTCCGTAACTGATTTCGCATTTGCAAACACGATCCAAGTCTAGTAAATACCTCCTAGGCACTAACTGAAACTCAAAGAGCTCCTCTCCTAAGAACTATCTACTTCCTTACTTTTATAGAACCTTCCATCGATTTAGTTTTTAAGTTCCTTCCTGTTTCCAATTTTCATTTTATTTCTAAATTTCTAGATATATTAGACAATTTTTCTTTCGTTAGATCAACTTCCATCTGACTGGCTAACTTTCAAATTTTCTGCTTATTCACTCACGTATGATGCGGCCAGAATCAGAAATATATTAAAATTCACTAGCATGGATAAGCAATTATCCACTTGTTCAAGCTCACTTGAGTGTAAAATTAGTCCTGGATTTAAATCACAGAGCTACGTCATCTTTTAGGTAAACCTAACCAGAAAACAGGAAAAAACACTTGTCACAAGAGCAATGTAGCTCAATATTCATCTTGTCACCTTATTTTCGGAGTACAGAGTTTAGTGTATGGACAAATAAACTCGGCGTTTAGAAAAGAATTGTGTAGTTTATTACTATTGGTTCGAATTTTACAGACAAACAAAAAAAAATATTCTTCCGTATAAACACTAATGTTACATGAAAAACTAAGAATAGTGATGGCGGAACAGACGCTCACTAAAAAAAGAAGAAGAAGAAGATATATTTTGCAGATCGATGAACAAAGTGTTCAGAAAGAGATTGATTACATATTTTGTATGGAGTATTGCGTCGTATGGAGCAGAAATGTGGACTCTACAAATCAGTGAAGAAAGAAAATTGGAAGCCTTCAAATGAGGACATGGAAAAAAATAATTAAAAATTTAGCTGGATACAGAAGATAAGAAATGAAGAAGTGCTGAAGACAGTAAGCGAGAGACGAACAATCCTGGAGACAATTAAGAGAAACAGGTTAGGACATTGGCTGTGCAAAGATTGTATATTGAGTGACGTAGCTGAAGGCATGGTTGAAAGAAAGAGAGGAAGATGAATTCAACTTCTTGACAACATTAAGGAAGATAGATCGTATGTTGAGATAAAAAGGAAAGAGCAAGAACAGAATGAATGAAGAGAGCTTAGCTGAATTAAAGGACCCGCCGCTTTCGGCTGAACACTCATGAAGTTCAGACCTTGACTGCTAGGTGGCAGCAGTTTCCAGTTTTAGTTGCACATGAATTTTGAATAATCCACATTCAAAATGGCCGCACCATGTAAGTGGACGTAAAACGAACTTCAATTAGTTGTTCTGTTTCTGTGGCTAAAAGGAAAAGTTCCAATTCAAACTCATCATGAACAGCAACCTGTTTATGGCTGAAATGTGATAACCGCGCAATATGTGCGAAAATTCAGTGGCTATCGCGCATGTGCGAGAGATCAACAAAGGAACGGGCTTCGCTCCATGTCAGTAGAACTTAAACCAACAATTAATGAGGTTGCTGGGTCTAATCACCGACTAACACTTACAGACTTGGACGAGCAGTTAATTTATTACGTTACGCAAACTGGGACATCAAGCGTTAATGTTCAGCGTACAGGAAAGTGTGCAGCAAGGGTTAAGGTTCCCACCTTCTATTGACATGGTTTTGGAAAATGGATTTCCCTCTTGGACACTGTTAAAAATGTTTGGAAGCGTTCCTTGATATATTCAGTAAACGCTTCATATTCAAGGATATTTCAGAGTAGAAAAACACCGAGAGATTCCTTTTGCGGTAGTGGAAGTTCTTTGTTTTCATTCCTGTGTGATATTCGCACATGCGCAGGAAGAGAAAACGGTTTCTTATAATAACCAAACATGCAGTTTTGATAAAGTATTTTCTGCCGCCATTTTAATCACGTATTTTCGCATAAATGGGCAATATTCTCAGTGAATGGGAATTGCGATCCCTAATTGACAAATAGAAAAAGCGATTAAAACATGGCGTAAGTCGTGGAAGGATCTTTCATGTTTTCGGGTTTCGGGCCATGTATTTCTGACTCTCTATAGTGTTTTGATTTAGTTCTTTCTTATCACTGGCAGTTTAGTCCAGTCAGTAAGACTTGTAACTGAACAACCTGTGTTCAAATCTCGGTTCAGACTTCATTTTTTCTCTCCTGAAAAATAAACCTAGACAAGTGCCTCAATAGTGCAGGTAACTATAAGGGAAAATAGTTAATGTACTTTGTTGTTGTTGTTGCGTAGTATTTCAATACAAACGTAATTGCATGAGTTGGGATCCTTATTTCTTGACTTCTCGGATTATCACTTCCGATTTTGATAATCGTTTAAAAAAACTTTAGAAATTGTCTTGAGCTTAAATTTCTTATGCAATAATTCACTAAGATTTGTTAACAATATCCGTCTACTTCTTAGTAATCTTCCAACTACACAATTGGTGTAATTTACTTGTCTATACAAGAAAGAAATCACACAGCAATATTGTATGCTTTCTACAACTTCAATTCATGCATTGCTCTTTCACTATTGTTCGTCATCATTTAGACTAGTTTTTGAATCTTTCAAAAAGCTTTGTCCTTCTCTTATTGCTTTTGTTACCCCAAAAAGTGATCTTACAAAAGAAAGGGCTTTTGAAAGATGAAACAATAGCGCCATGGTAAAGAAAGTACATTATTTGCTTTGTGCTATAGACCTTTTGGTGAATGTGTCTTTATAGTTGGGAAGGAAATGCAGAGAAAAGTGTAAGAACGCCTACCAACATTCCCTCAAAGCCTATCACGTTGAATTCTAACTGGTCTGAGAAGAATCCTCGTTAGTGAAAACCAACATCGTGGCACTGAACAAAGCATATTACTCTAGCTCTTTGTTGTGGCCACTTTCCTAACTTGCAAAGAAGGCCAAGGGGCAGGAAAGCTCTTCGACCCATTGATTCTCCACTTAATTAATTTCTTTTGCACGGAAGTTATTTCATCGCCTGCTATACCATTTAACACCACATCCTTTCTCTACCTAATTTCATTCACAATATACAATTCACGTGTTTATTTGTACCTCCTGGCAGAAGACCAATAACGTTACAAGCGATATTCCGTCCACATTTCTGGCTAAAAAAAAAAGTCATCAAAGTACGACCACAGAACTGGATCTTTGTGTTGAAGAAAGTGTAACTGTACAGTAAGTTCAGACGAAACTAGTCAGCAGTTCCAACAATTTCAAACAAGTTTTCATATGAAAAGCTGAAAGCAGGAAACGAAGAAATGTATACCTCACGTCTTCCGTGAAAAAACACAGTCCAAAATAACTTCACACACTGCAAAAAATAGCTGTGTTAATTCAACACAATGCGGTGTCCCAGCGTGACTACCACTTTTGTGAGTTAAATTAACACAACACACGGTGTTAATTTCGGTACTGGGAGAAAAAAAAGTTACGGCTGCAGCTAGACTTGAACATAGGTTGCTCAGTTAGAAGTCAAGCGTCTTACCGACTTTGCTAAATCGTCAGACGAAAAGAATACTAGATTGAAACAATATAGAGGATTAAAAAATGATGCTGAACCCCAAACACGAACAAAGTTATTCTCACGACTTAAGCCATGATTTAATCACTTTTCCGTTGCTCAATTAGGGATTACAATCCCCATTAATTGAGAATATGTTCTATTTTTATGAAAGCAAGCGCAGCATTTTACATCTTGTTACGTTAAGAAAGCAGTAATGATGCTCAAGTGTTTGGCTGTCGCCATCTTGCTTGCTTTCATAGAAATAGAATGTTCTCAATGAATGGGAATTCTTGTTCTCAATTGACAAATAGAAAGTATCAAACCGTGGGGTAAGTCGTGTAAGTAACTTAGTTTGTTTTGGCGGTTCAGCAACATACATTTGATCCCACACACTGTTTAAATCTATAGTGTAGTCGTTTAATTCAAATGTTGTACACTAAATATCGTTTGCATCTAGTGCTTTTTCTGCCTGGCGATTTAGCAAAGTCGGTAAGACGCTCGACTTCTAATTGAGCAACCCATGTTCAAATCTCACTGTATCCGAAACTATTTTTTTTCACAGTACCGAAATCAACACCGTGTATTGTGTTGATTTAACACACAAAAGTGGTAGTCACGCTGGGACACCGCATTGTGTTGAATTAACACAGCTATTTTTTGGAGTGCAGGAATTCTACGAACAGAAAGGACTTGTATCAGCACGTGATAGAGCATTATAACTTTGCCACTAGTGAAGTAAAAGGTAGTATGTGATTGCCAAAAGACAAAGTCGAAACGTAAATTTCGAAATGGAAGAGTACACAAGATCTTTATTGATAGAAACTATATTAAAATATAGCACAAGTTGTTTTGTTATACAATAGGACAAAAACCCAAAGATAACCAAAAGAGTAGCTTATATGTTTGACTTTTAATTTTTATTAAAGGCCTTTACGGAACTTTTAGCTCAGATCGAATGGACGATGATGCGAGAATTGGTAGGATGAAGAAAGTGAGAGGAAACGGGAAATCTCCGAGAAAATCCACGCACAGGGTATTAGTCCACCACAAAGCACACATGGCATGAGCAAGGACCGAACCGAGGACCCCGGACACCAGAAGTGAGCGCTCTACGACTAAGCCACTGCGGCACCCTTGGATATGTTGTTTACGTTACTTAATACGACGATGATGACTGTTCAATCTATGACTCGAAGGTCTCTGGGAAAGGTGAATCAATGATGGTTTGTCATTGCTTTCCATCGGACGAAGATAGCGCCTTAAAGACGGGACCTACAGTTTAAGTGGCTTCAAATCGCTTGTGTTTTTACTGGGTATCGAATCCGGCATCTCTTGATTACAAGGCAGCACGCGTTACCATTCACAGAGAGAATAAAAAAAAAACTATCTTTAAGTTACACTCAAGTTTCAGAATTTAAACCTAAGTTTTTGCTCGATACAGAATTAAAATATGAAAACTGTACCAACAACTTTACTTTTAAATTATTGATTCAATGTATTTATGGATTTCAGTCACCTTTAGTTAAGGTCCACGTAAGATGCACGAAAGAAGTTCACCAGATTCCATTACTAACGTGGTATAACTGAGGAAAAGACCTGGAAAGCTTCAGTCAGGATGTCCGGACGCTGAGTTCGAACCCAGGACCTTGCAAAGGCGAAGCTAACGCTAGCAAGCAACATACTTCGTCTCGAAATAGGTGCTTCGTCAATAGCACGATATCCACATTGAGGGGTTGAATGTGACCAGATGTGCGTTTCTCATTGATCAATTCATTTCTCAAGAAATAATGGTTTGGCAGCACTCGGGGAAAGAGTACTCTAATTTTATTTTGGAAAGAGGAAATGGCTCTAGAGGCCATTACGACAAACCAGAGAAGAGCTCTTCTCCCTGGGTACTATTCAGAAGGGTATGCCTTCTGGGGAACCTCTAATGATAACCCGGCGTTCTTCTGACATAATACATCTGTATACTTTCACGTCAGTGAGCGTGAAGCAAGTCACTGACCTGAAGCAAACTATGCTTAAGCAATAGTACACATTTCAAATCTATTTTAGACTGCAAACCCTACAGATAACAATATTCTATCAACATACAAAATAGCAAATAGATATCGAAGAAATCATATCCTCATTACGTTTGAATATCTTATTCTTTGTGGAAGTTGAGTATCTGCAATCAGTCAACAGTAAACTGGTTGTGTCAACAATCAACAGCTTACACGTTATTCCGGTTCCCTTGGTCACAAATTTCACATCACAACTTCCCACTTTTGTCCATGTCCTTGTTTAACTCTCCAAACTTACTGAATTTACTGACGTCAGTTCCTTGAACTAAATAAATGAAATTCCCACATCGGACTACGAGAAAGGTCATTACTATCGATTTTGGCATGACCAAGAGAATGTGGAAGTGTCGCGCAGATACATTAGATAACTCTATCCTAACAGAGACCACAGTGATTGGAACTTACCTGAACAGGTATGATGGTTGACTTACTAATTGACAACACCAACATCATGGTTCTCACATACGATGCTCTAGCGTCGCTCACACCTTCCTCTCTTTATGCTATTTGTCAATTATCTTGTATCTATTAAATGTTTCCCCATTAAACATGTTTCATAAACATAGCTACATCCTATTAACGTTAAAACTATTTTAACTTGGTCTTGTTAGCGATATTTTCATAATATCGTCATACTTATCATATACAGTAAAACCTCTGTTAACCGGTATTTTAAACCAAAATAGCGTTTAACCGATACGACAAAAAAAAAAAATCGAAAAAGATAAAATTTGAAATGCAAACAGAAAAAGATACAATATGTTTTTCAAAAAACAGTAAACTTAGTTGTATAAGAAGTTGTCCAACTGTAGAAACATTTAAAGCTTTATTAAAAGTCTGTTATATACGTAATCTAAAAGTATATTTTTTATCATTGCCTTCGAATTTTTCACTTTAAACTTTTTTTAAAAAAAATACACATTTTTTTAAATCGAAATTTTGGTTATCCGAAATGACCTCCGCCTCTTTATTTCGGATAACAGAGGTTTTACTGTAGTCTCAAATGCTGCTGGGGTGTCAACAGATTGTTACCAACTCCAAACTTCCTTAATTTAACGATTTTACTATTTAAATACTTAGCATTTTCCCATAACACTTTGCGCGTGACAACACTATACGAAGACATTGCTGGATACTGGTCTTACTCATGTTAGTATAGGCCCTACCTGGTAGACTCTGGCCTCCCAAACGTTAAGAAAATGCTCTACGAGATATACTGGTTCCTCTAGATCCTATATTATTCTGTTATGAGCCCACAGATATGCCACCCTTTTTCTAAGTGGGATTTTTTTTTAAAAATGGCGGAAACTTTTCGCCATCAAACTAATAAACATGTACCAAATTGAATGAACTAACTGAGGACTTGAATTTTCTTTTAGCTGAGATATTTGAAGGTCCATAATAACAGGCTGTAGTACAGCTCTCATCAAGTTTCTCATCTAAAACAAAAATCTTTACATTCTGGATTACTTTAATCAAAAGAAATTCGTACGTTTAATCAGGGCCGCGTTTCGAAATTTCGTTCTTGACCGTCATTTGATTTTTTTTTTTAATCTGTAAATTAGAAGGGGTAAAGACTTCCAGCAGAATAAAATTGCTCAGTATTAAAACTGGGAAGATTAGCAAGGACCGCTGAGTCTGAGAAGGAAAAAAATAATAAAAAATTTTTTTTTGAAAGACATACTATTATTAAACAATTCATACTAAAAAGTAACAAATAATTTCGTTTATGCATGCCTAAAAGAAAAGCATGAGGCGCGCCAATTCAAGAATTTATAAAGTGACTGCATATGAGAGCACGCTCCATATTTTCTTTTTAGTCATGCATAAACAAAATTATGATGATGATGATTATTATTTTATTTTTCAGTACAAATTGTTTAAGAAAAGCATGTCTTTTAAAAAGTATCTTTTTATTATTATTATTATTTTTTCCGAGTTAGTTCGGTGTTGGGATACTTCTTCTCAAGCTAATGTTCTGTGACCCAAATCCTAAAGTATTCTGCAACCAGTCAAGTCCAATATCGTTGCAGGCTATATATATATATATATATATATAAAAGTAACGATGGAATATTGTAGTGTCACCCGACTTACGTCTCTGTGCAAAATGTAATCACTGTACGACGTCGAGAAACGAGTTAAATTAACGTTGCAAGATTTGAGGACACCACGAACCATTGTGAACTAAAGAAAAGAATGTAAAAAGCGAACTTCTCACGCATTTTATCAAAAGATTTTCTGAAATTATGAAGTTAATCAAATAAAAAAAAAATGAGTTTAATTTGTTCTCATCTATTCCCTATCAAACATATTCCGTGTTCAGCATAAATCAAAGTTTAAGTAAGAAGTCTGTAATTTCGAGATTTCTTCGATCCCGGATTTAGCTCCCAACCAATCACGAAAATTGTTGACGCACCTCGGAATATCAATCTCTTCTCTCCTCCTCTTATTTTATCCTTCACGTCTGTATCCTTGTTTGAAGTACTTTTCCAATTTCTAACCCAATAAGAGAAAAAAAACAAGGATTAGAGCGGAAGGACGATTTGTTCCCAGTGAAAATCCAATGTTCTGAGGCTGCCAGTGGAAACCCACAGAGCAGAGAGAGATATTACCCGTCTTCCTCCAATATGAGTGTCTTTTTTTCCTTCTCCTTCTTCCTCCGATCAGGATGGACCCGGATACCTCAACGGTTGATGCGTGCTCGCCCTTGCTCTTCCGCCCCAGCAGTCAGTGGGATTGTTCGGATGGCTCAATAACCCTGACTTCAGCTGTCACCATCACGCAGCTTTTTCCTATACTCTCCACTTTTACCCGTTCCAACACCCACTGACGTGTTCAAAGGTTACGGACATTTAACCTTTACCTTCAAACTCGGATTCGATATCGTTGTGCATAGATCTTTACCAAAAAAAAAATCACACAGCACATGTTTTATACTTTATGGAAAGGTTTCCATGTAATGTATTATATAATTACAATAATAAAAAAAGAAAAACAGAGGCGTACAGAACACCTGTTCGTTCTCATCACAATACAAATAGTAAAGATGTCACTATTTCGGACAATTCCTATGAAAAACAGCACGATTAAATAGCAGAATAACAAAAAAATATCACATTTTATATTGATCTGCAACTGATTGTTGAGTAACAGGTGTAAACATTTGGTATTTGTAATGCGCGTACATTATACAAACTAACGTTGCGAAAAGAAAAGGGCAGATGGTAACTGCAACAAACGGAACTAGCAAAATCAAAACTGGAAGAGAGAAACTACAGCAGGTAGCTATCCACCTTCAAGTATCTGGGGATGATAGGAAGTGTGAAAAAGAAATAAGGGCGAAAATAACAATGGTGACAAAATAACACTAACAAATTCTTTCTTGTAGGCTGATGAACAAAGAATAAGGAAAAGATAAACTACTTTGTGTGGAGTATAAAGTTACATATGGCGCCCGAACATGAACTCTACAAAAAAGTGACGAAAGAACATTGTGGAAGCATTAGAAATGTGAGCATGGAAAAGATCATCTGGATAAAGAAGGTATGTAATGAACTGCTGAAGACGGTAGGATAGAGACGAAAATAATTGAAACACAGGTAAAAAGACACTGGTTAGGACACAGACTACGCAGAATTTGTATACTAAACGATTGTATGCACGGTGAAGTAACCAAATTTCGGCTAGTAACCTAATTTAGCCCACTCAGGTTTCTCAGCTAGTATCTGTTGGCATATATTGCAGTCGATCGTAAAGTTCGAAGTAAAGCGCGAACAGTAATCTGTGAGCTGTTGAAAGTTGTAGAATATATTGTGTGTCAACCGGGCGTTTTAATGTATTTCCTTGTGGAAGTTTTGCAGTGGGTCCCAAGTTGCATAAAAGCTTCAGAAAAACTTTTATAATGGTACCGATAAGCATGCTTAGTTTGTGATACTTGACTGTAACTTTGGTGTGAAACAAGATAGCACTGACGTGGGGAGAATCACATTTTAAAGTTTCAAAGTAGTCCTAATTTCGCTCACCTGATGGATCCAAATCATGATGCACTGTAGAACATGAAGAAAGTGTACACTCTATATATATATTTGTGTGTGTGTGTGTTAATTGCCACCCCAAAAGGAGTAATAGAACACCTATACCTCTACACCAATTGCAGTTTTGGTTAACACCATCCGGGGTGTCCAACACAGTCCCCCCCTGGTGTTGACAAATACCTCTACCGGTATTCACAAACAACTTTACCTGTGTTAAAGTGCACGACTAAAAGTGTTAGGGAACACCTTCACTGGTGTTGATTAACACTCCTAACAGTCTTTCTAAATACCGGTAGAGGTGTTTGTCAATGCCAGAAACGGTATTAGACACCCCGGATGGTGTTAACCAACACTGGATTAGTGTAGAGGTAGAGGTGTTCTATTACTCCTTTTGGGGTGGCAATTAACACCAATAATTTTTTGAGTGTGGGATAGTGGGCGAAATTGAAAAAATAAAATAAAAAGTCATTTTTTGTTGTTTTGAACATACTAGCAAATAATCTCAAGTTGTATGGACGGTATTACTGTCAAATCACACAGTACTCTCACTTTAATGATTGTTGATGTTGGTGCAATTCTCACATATTTGTTATAAACATTAGAATAGATTTTATGAGGATCAAAAAAGTGGGTGAAATTGGCTCACTTGAAAGAAAAAGAAATTCAATGAATTATATTGTTGAAAGAAAATGAGGAATAGGAAGAACCCAACTCCTTGACACTATTAAAGATGATAATTGATTGAACTGCTATCAACCTCCTAAACGAGCTGGTGTAAGCATCTAAAGACAGGACCTACAATTTTTGATAAAGTGGACTTGGAATCACTTCCTTCAATCGACTCTGTCGGGAACATGGTTATCAACCGGCCTGGCCGGAAATTTTAGTAATTTTCTCTATTGGCCTGGGGGCCGGTATCAAGGTCTTAAAGCCACAATTGCAACCAGTAACTTTCTGTAAATTAGTTGATTTTCCTCGTTAATTAAATATTAAAAGTCTTTGACGTATTACTCGTGCCTTTCATAAAAATGTTGCTGTTAATATAGAAATAAACCCGAAAATCTCGGAGTCGGGGAATCCTTTATTTTCATAAAAGAACATCTTCGCTTAATTTTATCGTTTATTCTATTATCCCTTATTAACGCGACACAACTTAATTGACTTCGTCTAACGCATAATATTTTTTAAAATTACACCAAGAATAACCGCACGTAATATAAAACATTTACCCAACATATTGTCATAATTAAAATACTCAACTGGGCTGGAAAATAAATATTTTTTAACAACTTTCGTAGCTTCTTATTACTAACTACTAACTTACTAGTACTGTGGTTTACTTTTTATATTATATTTTCGCTTGGAAAATAGATCATATCAATCAGTTAGTAGTTGCGCCAAATTTTCGTGCTATTTAAGAGGGAGAGGGACTGGACTACGGCAGCCTGCAAAATAAGCGTCCAATTTAACATGGATTTTCACATATTTTTTAAGGAATATCACGGTTTCATGTGGCTCATTCGAAAAAATTACTCAATAGCGCCTTCAACATACCTCGTAGCAATATGAAGGTACTTAAGTGAAGACCTTGTGAGCTATTTTATGTTCAGAAATAAGGAAAAATATAATCGATATTTCCATAAGAAAGTTGCTACATGGGTTATCAATCCTTTATTTCTAAGAAAAAATACGTCATGCAGGCTTTATTTATTTACCTTTACGATGTCATGTATTACGTTTAAGGGGCTATCGAGTCATTTTTTTTCTCGAAAGAACGTGATGCAAGCACCATATTCCTAGAAATGTGCGAAATCTATGTTAAATTAGACACTTATTTTACAGGCCGCAGTAGCCAAGTCCCTCTCCCTCTTAAGTTCTTGTTTCCAGTATTCATTGTCTACGGTGGAAAAGTGCTTTCAGGTATTATTCACCAGTCCTAGGTTTCGATTCCTTTTTATTCTGCACAAGAAGAAGTTGCACTTCTATTATTTTGTCCTTTTTCGGGACTGTTTCTCTCCCCTGTGGTTTATGCAATTCCCCATAGCTACTTAGCAGTACCGGTAATTTTATTTCCATAGTTGACAAGTCTAGGCAGAAATTGAACTGTGACCATACGCACAAAAATCACGTGCACTAACCTCTTGGGCAAGCTAATGTCAACAAACGGAAAGTGCAAAACCAGAACGAACGGAGAGAATTTAGCGTCCCGTGAAGATCCTGTCGCTTCCGGTTAAGCACTAATGATGATGGTTCTCTCAACACAAAAATTATTCAATTCTGCAGGCATTCCTCGTTCACAAAACACGTGTTGTACACACAAGAAAAGTGAGTTATTCAAAGACCTCTTCAGTACATCGGCTTTATTCTGCACACTTGATATGCAGCAAACACGGAGTAATTAATTCAAACAGCTGGCAAACAAAAGACGTTTGTTCTACACCATCAAGTTAGGTTTCAAAATGCGGGTCCTGGTTTAGTCTTCTTGGAATATAAACAAACATTACAAGAGGAACATCAATGCACTGTTCACTCACACTTGGACGTTGTGCAGCGGAATAATGAACAAACGCACTTTAGGTGTAGACTAAAAAAAATCAATGGAATTTCTCTTAGATTCTATTCATAACATGAACAAAAATTGTCTTTGTTTCCCTCTTGCGCTGCCTGTCTGAAGTTTATAATACATTGGTTTCATTAAAGACACTCAAGATTACATGTAGTTCAACAGTATTTGTACATACAATGCGAAAATATATTGACAAGAGTCGTTCCCAGCAGGCACGTATCCAGAATTTGGCTTTGGGAAGGATCCAAAGGCTTCCGAGGGGGATCCAAGGTGTGTCTGGGCATGAAATGTATATTCATATATAATTACGCTTGAAGTTATACAATTTCCCCATAAAACTCTTAGTTTTGGGGGGGTCCGGGCCTTCCTAAATACCACCTCGTTCCAGGGGGCGTATTGGGCAATTGCCGGGTAAGCCAACATGGTAAAAAAGTAGCCAGGTGTTCTAACATGATAAAGATGGAAGCGGTTACTTCTAGGAAAAATATTTTGTTTGAAAATTTTACATTCATCATTGATACTAGACAGATTCTTTGAAGTTTGAACATGTTTTAATGCTAGGTTGCGTAAAATGTTTCCATGGATACTTTTTAAAAATCAAAGGAGGGAGTGCTTTCATTATTGGGAATGTTGCCAGTTCATTTAAAGATGAATTTCCCCGTATTTAAATATATATATATTTAATTTTACAATTTAAAGATAGAACAAGATGATAACTTTTCTGTAATTGATACATTTGTGTTAGTATTGTACTTGAACAGTTTTTCGGCCATCCGAAAACTGAAAGCCTAGGGATTTCTCCTTTTTCTGCGTGTGCTTTAGCATTCAAATCCCGTGCAATAAATTAAACATATTCGGGTCACATATTAAGCCATGGTTCCCGTCCTAAGTAGCTGGCCACCTGGGTTAGGGTCTAAATAGAAATTGAAATCAAATTGGTTACTTCTTATTGCTATGAAGCATACTAAATTAGACTAGAACTAAGTTGTTCTAGAAGAAACCATATGAAAACTGAAATTCGAAACACTTCATAGCGCAAAGACTAATACTGTTACAACAAGCGGTGTGCACATGTTAATGTTTCTCATTTTTTTTTGTTTGTTTGACTTGTTGTAATCAACCTTATTCAAAAATATATATTGAAAATTGTAATCTATGTATATTATGGAGTTATATTAAAAGGGCGATAATATCGGTTTGCAACCAACCACAATTTTCTTTCAAACTTAGATATTTATCACCAAATCGTAGGAGCCCATTGTAATAGAAATGTGTACAAGCGCAAACGCACAGCAAGATCGATGAGGTGTAAATAGTGATGCACTCATTTGGCAAATATACCCATAGATTTTTGTAATCAAAACTTTTTAAGTTCCTTTCAATCCGAACTTTGTCTTAGCTATGAAGAAACTACAGCAAATACATGCATTGTCGCAGAAAAGGTGAAAATAAACTCAACGGTTCTACTGAAAGCAAGATTTCAGGTTTGTTCATCAAGAAACCGATAAATATGATTGATTAGTTAGATTCGACAATGTCAATCAAGATTAGAAAACTTAGTAAAAAAATTAATATGAAGATATTTATACTGCTACAGAACCTTGTTGTTAACATATGTCCAGAGACACAAAATAGTTCTTAGCTGACTTTCGAAAAACACTTCCTTGTTGCAACTCAAAGTTGAAACTACTACCAAAAATTGTGATGGTGGGCCAAAGTTTGCCAGTCCGAATCTATTTGAGAATTATAACCAATAACGATTTCAGAACACTTTTAATCATATATCTACATGATGATGATGGGCACGGCTCGAAAAATCCTCGGCGCCAGGTCACCATGACGACAGGAAATACGAGACTGACGCCTAGCTTTTGTTGACGTTCGTATTCCCAATTTTCACTGATTTTTATGTGCTTGAATGGATCGAAAACAAATTTAAATAAATCCGTAAAAAAATTACCTTATTACTCAGTTTCAGTTTATTTTCTTGTATATTCAGACGTCAACCGGTGAGTTACAGAACAGCCTTCTGGTTTTTAGAACTTCACTCATACTGTCTTTATTTCCTGTGATCAACGAGGGATAGCCTGTACACTAATGTAAGCTTGTACTTTTTGTACCAGTAACTATAATTTAAGGCCAAAACATGTAATTGTATTTGTATTATTGTGGCGCCTGGTTTTCAGAACTGGCGCATAGGTGAGAAGAAATTTTTTCGAGCCCTGATGATGAGTGTTCTGCCCGCAGGTGGTTCATGACCCGATCTTCCGTGTGGTGAGCCGATGGTAGTCTTGACATTGCCTACCATCCAATGAAGACGACGTTCTACGAATTGGACCTAAAGATTAAACTGAGCTCCGAACCACTTTTGTTCCCTTGCTGATACCGAACTCGGGATCCCCTACATTCTCATACCTAGCTTAATTTTACGTGTAGTCCAGTGGCGTATTCTGGATTGACAGCTTGGACTACCACTATCCAAAGTAATAAGATTTACAAGTGTACGGAGGTGTTTATGATGATGACAGGTGTTCCGCCCCCCCCCCTCCGAAGGCAGCGCCTGAAGGTCCCTTTGCAAGGTGAGCCAATGGTAGTTTGCCATTGCATTTCATCGGATGAAGATGTAGTCCTATAGTTTAACGTGTGCTTCGAACCACTTGTGTCCTCACCGGGATTCGAATCCGGGACCCCTTGATTACAAGGCAGCGAGCGTTACCACTCACTCACAGGGAAACACAACATAGTATTCGGTAATTCTTATAAAGTAGCTTAATTCATACTTGGTACAGTTTCGTTTAAGGTAAAACATGGATTTAAATACGGTAGAAGGATCTACTTCTAGCAACCCGAAATTGAAGTCAGTACAATCCATGAGTACCTGGCAGGTGTAATTAATTAAAAAAACTGAACATCACGTTCCGTACAATACCATATTTAAAATATTCCAATCTTCCTCCTCCCTTCCTTAGCTAGATTTTCCTCCATTCTTTGCTTCCACACACCCAGGACAACCAATAAGACGCAAGTTAATCCCAATCATCCAGGCAATATTAATCTAAAACTGGCGTCAAGATGAACCAGCTTAATTGTATTGGGCTAGTCAATCCGTCTACCGTATTTACATCCATGAAGGTAAAAGAATTGAAAACCGATTACACTGTGATAGTAATAACAGGACTGATATTATTCTTTAATCATAAATACTTTATGGAAGGTGAAGTTGAAAATTACGGGCATAAAAATTCCCACTGCCGTGGCCGGGAGTCGAACCTGAAACTCTCAGTTTCCGGTAAGGTGTGCTATCCATTACACCACCACAGCACACTCAACACAAGATGTCTGTGATTATGTACTTTTTAACTTCACCTCACAAAAGGGATTTGTGATTAACGAATAATATGCACGGAAGTGTATAAAAGCCTCATTATAATAAAATGCCTGCCTGAAGTGATGACTTGCTTCGACTCTCGAAGGGATAGCTGGATCACTGAGGCAGGAACCGTTAGGATTTTCAGTTTGGGGGTGGTGTGGTGGTGTAAAGTCAAAATTGGGAGGCTGTAACTAGAGTTTTGCATGGTTTCTATCGATTTTTGGCCGCAAAAATGTTAAAGTCGGGGGGTGTTCTCGAGGATTTGGAGAGTGACACCCCCCACAGACGGGTCTGTCGGCATCACTGCGGGAGAATATTAAAACAGAACAGGCCATATGCACACAGAATATTCACAAATCTATTTGTCAAGTGAGAACACTGAACGATTTCAAGAATCGATAAAACATATATTCTATAAATGTATGAGGAAGTATTAAGGTAAAAGAAAGAAAGTTGCATTTACCTGTGAAGACGGGGTAATTAATTATCTGTACATGAAATCATTTCGTATTTCCTTGTTTGTGAACTTTTTAAGAAGCTGGTCAACTGAATTTAACTGAGTTGAATTTATGGTCTTTTGGCAACTGGAGCTCAGGCCACCAAGTTGGTACAAAAAAATATATTCCTTATCGAAATAGGCATCTCCTTCTCTATCAACAAAACGGACAATACACTAAGGCGAATTTAATAATAATAGTAACTATTTTCGTACCATACAGGTGATACAATTACCGAACTAATACGGTAATTACAGTACAATTTCCATCCCTGTATATTTCATTTCTCTTGCTACGTACTAGCATGGAGCAGAGGACAAAATTTAAATGCCCTGTATTTGGTTCGCTTGTCACCTGCACTTGCAGTGACTACCCAGGCAGGCAACGTAGGCTGCGATTTCAAGAAACGAAGCCCTGGTGACGTTTTATCCGAAAGCTTCCCTCCCATCCCACGCGCAACTGTGCTTGTATGCAGCTTTCTGTCCCAGACTGCAATAAAAAGAATCGAAGCTTATGCGGGGTTGGAAAATACATTTTTTTAAACATTTTGCAAATATTTTCTGGCTCACTTTAACATAAATTAATAATACTCGTGTAGCTTACAATTGTTCACAAGCTGAGGCTTCGGTGGTAGTTTCGGTTACCCACGGGATACGCTCCTGGTGTAGTCGCAATAGGCATTAAGGCTGTTATCCTATGACGTGACACGTTTTTGAACTCGTTCGTCATACGAGTTCTTGCTATTCCTGCAGGTGAATCCGCCCGTGATTTATGTCTGTGTTTTCACGTGACTGGCTTTCTTCCAATCAGCAGTGTCAATTCCACTGCATGTACTGTGGAAAAATTAATTAGAAAATTTCTGACAATTTTTTCATATCTTTTAATCTTCAAATTAAAATAATAAAAAACACTTAGAGAAACCACAAATAAAGGCTTGAATAACAGCCGCAATAAACTCGATTATTCTGATCAACATGCCAGCGAATTCTGAAGACGAATTCACGTCTGAACCTTACAAAATGTTCATAGTTTAGTAACTGGACTTAGCTCAATTCTGTTAATGATTTACAATGAAGTTCCTTGTTCTGGTTTATTGCATTCAAATCAATTTCTCACCATTTAACTAGTTAAACCAATATTTCCAAAACAGTCGTCAGTGGATATTAGAAAACGTTCATGTGTTCCACGGAACGCTATCACTTGATAAAAAATTAGGTTGCTGTGGAGTATCAGCACGAATAGTTTAGTAACATTTTTTCTTCTAAATGAAACAATTAATCTGAACAGCTACCTCCACCAAATTTTCATCTTTTTATCAACTCACTGAACATGAATTGATTTACGGTGCTTATGTCCTACAAGACGTAGTCACAGGAATGCCATGAACAGAGTTCATTAATTTTTATCCCCGACGAACAAGTCGTGAACCATGGTTTATGGTCTCCACGTTCACCACACTGTTTTGTGTGTGTGTATGTGTGTGTGCATGAGATGCGTAGTCTATGATATAAGTCAATATGCACACGATCAGTTCTCCCCAACACCGCAGTCTTGCACCGTACAACTTCTCGCTGAAGGAATGCCACATGCTGTTGTGAACCTGCTTCGCCACGCAAAACTGTAATCTAGATCGCGAGACCTGGGAGCTGAAAAGAGCAGCCACTTTTTTCGTGTATGACATCCTTAAAGTATATCCCACCGCCTGCTCAATCAGCGAAAAATCGTGTGTAGCCTGTCGCCACGAATTGGCCGCTAGATGGCAGGCGTATTCAAGGGCTGTTCTGCTACTCAAAAGCATTAAGTGATGCCGTTGCAATATGGAATTTTGATTTCTGTAAGGACACAGAATGATTGTTCTAAAGTAAAAGACAAATATAGTGACTTTTATACAAAACTTAAGTGTGAGCAGAAGTCATTCTTCGTTATTTTCATATTTTTTAATTATGCGAGCGATGAGAAATGCTGATAAATAAAATTTGCTGTAGTGTATCTTAGTCAATAAAGCTTTAATAATAACTTCAAGTCCATGACAAAAAGAAGCTGGATAAATCTGACCTCGAAATATTTTCAAAGTGTAATAAGAGGAGTCTTACCCCAAGAACACGAAAATTACTCCCCCTCCGTGAACCCCACCCCGCCCGCGAAAGATTTCTCTAGAAGAAACTATAGTTCTAGCGTTGCTTTCACTATTAGATAGTACCTGACAACGATACTCATTAATGTGCCGTAGTATGGGAGACTACAATATATAACCATAACAAATAACGCCATAGAGACAGAATTAAATAACAATGTACGACTAGTACTGCACAGTACTACAAAAATAATTTTAAAAACATACGTTTCTTAAACAATTGGTACTAAAAAGTAAAAAAAAATATTTTTATGCATGATTAAAAAAAAAAGCACATGGGAGCTCACTCATATACAGTCACTTTATAAATTCTTCAATTGGCGCACCCTATGGTTTCCTTTTTAGTCATGCATAAACAAAAATAGTTTTAACTTTTAGTACGAATTGTTTAAGAAAAGTATATTTCTCTAGTCTTTTATTATTTTTTCGAATTGTTCCGGTGTCCGGATACTTTTAATCAAACTGATGATGTCACCCAAATCGTAAAGTGTTCTGCAACCAGTTAAACGGAACATCGTTGCGGGCTTGTATTTATTTTAGGATAAGGAAGTTCCTTACTAAAAAAAAATATTATTAGTCAGAATTATCGCCTTTCCACAAACCGAAACTATTACTGAGGCTTTCCATTCCTTTAGACGTTCCTCCTGTCTTATTACTTCGTTGACCTCGTTTCTGCTTGTTGCATAATTTATGCTTCTAAGTATTTAAATTTGTTTACTTTGTCTATGATCTCATTTTTAATCGTAATGTTTCTATCGGCACTGTGCAGGAGAAAACAATCCACGGCATGTACAGCTGCCAACCTCCAAATAAAACATATGAATATAATGTTTACAATGCAATTGTCGGTTTAAACGGAGGATGCAATGGAATAAAATAATTATCCTGACAGTAATCACAATAACACGCTATTTGCAATAAATTCTAAAAACGTGTAGTATTATTCTCGCAATTGCCTATTGCGAACGTGTAGGTTTATTATTTCCTATATACAAGAAATAACCATGACCTGTGCTTGATGTACTACTACTACTGCTTCTACTACTACTACTAATAATAATAATATAGTACATGTGAAGGATCTCTTTAAACTGTGTTCATGTTTCTAGAATATCAAGGAGGCAATGGAAACCCATTGTCGGTCCATCTTGCGGAGAGACCTTCGAGTTAAGGACCTGCCTCTGAACCGTACACCTTCCAACATTCCGACTTGCTTTTTATTGCCTTACAGAATGGTACCGGTACGCAACAATTGTGCACCATTCTTTTCTTAAAACTCTTCGAAATATTCAGTTTTCCCTATACCAATACTCAAGAGTTACTGACTAAAACAGATGTATCGTGCTGCCTCTAGCGTCGGAATTAGGAAACAGATGTTCACACGAGGAACAATGCTTTTTGAAGCGAATGGGCAGAGCTAAGATCGAGCGGGCGGTGGTATATCCATTCTGCAAGGGAAAAATTCACAATAAGTTTCATTATGAACTCAATGATAGTTCTGTTGTCAGAAATGAGTCGACGCAGAAGGAGAATGTGATCTCGGATCACGATGAACATATTCTGAAAAGGGAGTAATTTCAGACTACGTTATCAATGCATATTAACCAGAAGGAATGGAAGTTCTACATGCGAAGAATACAATACGACGGCTGTTCGGGAAGTTCTAAGAATCTATATATAGATAAGAGTAACGGGACGCTTATTTCTCAAGAACCATACATAGAATGGACAAGGTCAATGACTAATTCAATTACATATGGTCTGTAGATTATAGCAAAAATGCAATACCATGTCTAAGTCACCGATGGACTGAGCTATGGGGGTGCAAGGTCCCCATAAGAAACACATGGGGAATGGGGGTGACATTCTATCAATAATTGAAAACTACTAATATTAGTGTTCATTCCATACTTCTCGGGGTTGCTGAGATGAATAGTGATAGTTTCAATACTTTACAATCTCAAGTTCATCCCCTACCCCAGGGTTTGCGGGTGGAAAGGGGTGATATTTTAAAAATAATCGAAGACGACCGATATAAGTGTATAGTTTTGGAGGTCGCTGAGTTCAACGCTAACACTAACACTTTCGATGTCCTTAAGGTCCAAGTTAAGCCCCCACCCCACGGGGGGTGGAAAGGCGTGACATTTTAAAAATAATCGACTCGTTCTGGTCGGATAGAAAGAAACACAATATCATGGTGACTGAGGTTTTATTTTTCAACATAATCTCCTCGACGGTTAATACACTTCTGGCAACGGCCTTCCAATGCCTTGAAATCAGCAGAATAAGTCCATTCGTCCAAGGCTGCAAAAATAGCCTGCTACTGTGGAGATGACTCCTTCCTTGAACTGAAATTCCTTGCCACTCAATATTTTTTAAACGTTTAGGAACAGGTAGAAATCACTGGGGGTGTTCGGGGGTGGGGTAGAACTTGCAAGCGAAGTGCGTCCAGTTTTCGGCCTGTGACCAGTGCTGAATGCGCAGGTGGTGTGAGCAGGTGCGGCACCCATCGCGCCGAAAGCTTCCTCATGCCCAACTCTAAGAGTAAGAGTGCCTTGAGACGCTCACCGCATGAGCTATGCCACGCACTTTCAATCGTCGGTCAACCAACACCATATCACGGACTTTGGTGTGATGGTGGTTGGATGACGTCCACTGCGGGGGTCATCTTCAACACTATCCCGTTTAAGCTTGAACAGGGTCGTCCACTTTCTAACAGTGGCAAATGATGGTGCTGAGTCTCCCAACATTGTGTCCAAATCGACTTTGACGGCTGTCACATTTAGTCCCTTTTTTTTTACCAGAAACTTGATGACCACTCGATTTCCCTTTTGTTCAATGTCATGTCACTAGCACTTTTGCTCCTTCCCTTGCCTCTGCAAACCAGACTATTGGACGAGTGGCGATGCACGTCTCCCTGCACGTTCAGAATATATCTGGCCTTGAAATGCACATGCAACGCCGAGTGCAGCGCCATCTCTGAGCGATTCTTAGAACTTTCCGAACAGCCCTCGTAGAATTGGTCGTACGCAAGTGATATTGAATTTTCATTCAACCTCTTACGCTCTTTTCTACTGGATTCAGTTTTTCGATCGACACATTGTATAAGATCCTCAGAAATATCTACGTCGGAGCTGGATTAAATAAACAGACATTTCCCCTTTAAAAAGTGTTTGTGTGTGTGGGGGGGGGGGGGTGAGGAAGAAAGGAAGAGGCGGAGAAAGGCAAATTTTGGTTCATATTGTGAATAGATTCTCAGAGAAATTACATTGACATTTTTCCTTTTTTGTTTCTGAAATTCTACACGCGAAGAATATAATAGAGCTGGATGTAGGCAACTGATATTGAATTTTCATTCAGAGGGTCGTTGGTCGTTACATTGAATCTCGTATCTCTCTTTTTGGACGAAGAGATTGATGGAAATGGAGAGGTCGAATGCGATGGATGGATGTCCCGCTCCCTGTGGCATTGAATTACGAGAGCAGTGTCGGAAGAACCTCTTTCACTCACTTTGTCGACTCAATAGAGTCACTATCTAGCCACAAATATGGAAAGAGCTCAGGACGCAAACAACATTATGGAGCACCGTAGTTTGAAGGAACATCTTGGAAGTACTGGTTGTATCGTCCATTTCTGAGTTGGCGAACAATTTTAGGTTATGTACCTCACATTTTTAAATACAGTTACGTCAATACTAAGTGAGAGTGTCTGGTTTCATGGAGAATATGTTAATCCTGTGTTAAATTTTGAGGAAAATATGCCATATGCAGTTTAGCTCAATATCACATCATGCACATTTATAATATGGTCGACTCTAAATCATGTAAAAAAAAATGGCCTTTGATTTCAAATTATTCTAGGAATTTACCCTCTAATCTGGATGTCTTTCGAGTACGGCTTGTAGTCAGGAAGTAGTTATAAACCCTAAAATTCATTTTCTACTAGAATATGAGCTTCAGAGTTCTAAAAAATTCGTTCCTCCTTACAATAAAAATTTACTATAGCTTATATGCAGAAGTTACACACTCAAATCAAAAGAGCGCATTCCGCTCAAATCGAGCGGAAAGAGTGACCGCTCGTTTAGAGCGAATTTTCATCGGAGCAAAGATGAGAAATTTCAGCTCGAAACAAGAGCGAAAATCTGTGGTAGTCCATTTCAACGGAAACCTAGATAGATATTGTATTTGTATAGATGAATTTACATTTATTCAGATACAATTTACATCTTGTGAACATGAAAACGACGCAATAACATGTACAAAAGTGCGAAAGGGAGCATTAATTCATATGTACTAAAAAGAAAAGTCCTGTACGTGTGAATGAAAATTAGTAAAATAAAGCTAAACCTGGAGGAGATTTGAACCCGGTACCGTTCCATCAGTTATCCAACGCGTTAACCCCTCAACCAAGGGTCCAACTGCTAGAATGCGTCCTCGGAATTGTTTCTTTCGTCTCGTCAGGTACTTGATTACAACGTTGCAAGATTTCTTGTACGTACATATCTTCCTCCTGACGTTTTTTGGTGTATTTTGCTAACAGAAAAGTTTTAAAGTTCTGTTTTCTCATTTTTAACTATACACAACGCTATAAATTTCACAGTATAGCTTAGTCTTTCGATAGCCTTTGCTTTTACAAATGGAGAAGACCAATGTTGACTAGTAGCCATGTCCATGATGCATTGCAAATCGCTCTAAAAAGAGTGGAATTCAAACCGATCTACAAACATGAGAAAATTCACTCCTAAACGATGAGAAATTGAAGCACCAAATCACTCTAAAAAGATGAGAAATCGCTCTTTCACCTTTGACGACTCAATAGAAAACCGCTCTTTTAAGAGTGAAAAAATAAATTGCATCGAAAAGAGCGAAATTCAATCTAGAAAGAGTACATTTTCCATCCAACGCGATAATGTTTTGTTAGAAACCACTCTTTTTCGATCGAAAATTCCACTCGAAAAAAAGCGGTCCCGCTTTTCGCTCTAAAAAGAGTGAAAATTCCGCTCTTTTGATTTAGTGTGTAGAAAGTTAAAATATTAGTTTTATGGGCTTTCTTTCGGTATACAACATTGCGACTTTCAGAAGAGTTTCAAATTTCAATTTGAAAACACGAAATTGAATTTCTGAAGAGAAAGACGACTGCTAGAAATCTTCAAGAAGCACAGAAGATTCTCTCATGTATGAGTCCATTTGTACAAAGATTCATGTAGGTAGCACAAGGGGTTATCTGTGTTAATTTGTGAACGGTGGGTGAAAAAGCGACAGAACTTTCTTGCTTACCTTTATATAACTGCTCGTCAACAACTTTAACTGAGAAACTATTAGGGCTTGGACAGTGATCGAGGTATTGTTGGGAAGGTCTCGTCGAGACAACTTCAAACCGATATAGATCATACACATCGCAGGGACGTGTCCAAGACATAGGGGAGGGGTAAATTGTAACTTAGTAGCTACTAGGGCAAGGAACGCGGTTGATGTGTCTTTGGAAATGTCTCGCCGCAATTTTACCATCTTGGATGCTCACTGCTGAAGCCTGGCAGTAGTATATATGCACAGTCCTCCGACACTGCACTCCACCTCACTTGCATATATCTGGTGTAGTAAAAAGTAATCCATTATTTTTGCATGACATTGAAGGCTTGGCTTACCATAGTTAGAATGATCCGATTTAGGTCACATATGCGCCGTTTTGTTCGATAACGTGTTGCCATTTGGAAGGTAATATCATGATGCCTCTCTCATAGAAGCCCTTGTCCCTATTGGAAAAAAATTGAGACAGTCGATTTTCACAAGCCTCTCTTGAAGCGAATTTTTCACCAGCAAACGTGTTCGCCATGGACAGGAACAGATGGTAATCACTCGGTGCCAGGCCCGGACTATAAGGTGGATGCATAAGAACCTCCCAACCAAGCTCTCGGAGCTTCTGGCAAGTCACTATCGATGTGTGTGGCCTGGCGTTGTCCTGGTGGAACACAATGCCTCTCCTATTGGCCAAAGCTGGGCGCTTCTGGGCGATTGCTGCCTTCAGACGGTCCAATTGTTGACAGTATAGTTCCGAGTTAAGGGTTTGGCCGTAGGGGAGCAGCTCATAGTAGATAATTCCCTGCCAATCCCAACAAACACACAACAAAACCTTCCTGGCCGTCAATCCTGGCTTGGGCACCGTTTGCGCCG